>JASSUY010001612.1:0-32382 GCA_032466535.1 Forpus xanthops
CCGCGCTGGGCACGCCGCGGCTGAGGGTGAGGGGCTGCCGCTTCAGCACGGCCCGCGCCCGCTCGGCGGCAGGACGGCAGCGACGGCCGCCTCGTTCCCGAGACTCCATGGCGGGGTCCGCGCCCCTGGGGTGCCTCTCGCCGTTGCTGTTGTTGCTGTTGCTGTCTGTGCCCGCCACCGCCTCCCCAGCTCCTGAGGGTCCGTCGTGCCACGGAGCATTCGACATGTACTTCGTGCTGGACAAGTACGGGGCGCTCGCGGGGATGGGGATGGGGTCGCGGTGGCAGCCGCCGTGGCTTTTGTTCGGGCTTCACGACGCGGAGGGGGAAAGTGCGGGCTTACAGGGAGCGGGGAGGGAGGGAGGGAAAGGCGGCATGCCCTGTACTAGCCGTAAAAACGGGTTAACTGCCGCCACGGGATAACTAAGGGGGAACCGGGTGGCTAAGTCACGCAGAAAGTTTGTGTTGTCGGTGTGGTGTGTGCGTGTCTATCTGTGTCTGTGTGTCTGTGGTAACTCCACCCGACGCCCGAGGAGGTGGTGAAGCTCGCAACAAGGAGGTTATACTTTTTGTCCGAAAGTACGCTGGTGGACGTCTGATTTTTGAACCAGACCGCATGTGCCACCCTTCCCCCTCCGCAGCTGTTGTGTTACTGTGTTTTTTGTGATGAAGTTCGCGCGTAGCGGATCGCCATCAGCGCGGGGACCCAGGCTGACCGCGGAAGAGGTGATGCCGGGCCTCACGCTGCTCCTGAGGCTTTCGGGTCTTAATGTACGCGTTTTGCAAGACAAGCCGCGACAGAAATCGTACGTACTCGGGAGCCGGGGTTTGTGGTAACTGGAAATAATTAGAAAAGCAAATAGCCCCGTATGGTGTAAACTCTCACAGAAATCGTCACCCTTCCTTCCCTGTTTCCTTGAACAAGGCCTTACTAACGTGCTTTTTGTTTTCTCTTCAGGTCTGGGAGTGTAGCACAGAACTGGCATGAAATATTTGATTTTGTAAATCAGCTGACAGAAAGATTTGTGAGGTGTGTTTTATTACTTGTGACATATATAGTAGTACAGGCATGTGTTGGGAAAGCCCCTATGGTTTTGTAGTCTCTCACAAATGTCCTAAGAGTTTGGCTTTTAGCACCCAAATTGCCCAAAATAAAGGGGACTTTTACTTAATTTTCTCATGTTTGGAGCTCGGTATAAAGGTGGTAAATAGGCACCTTTAAATACTTAATATCTTCTAACATTACTCTCAGATGTATTATGTTGATTTTCTTAGAACTTTTTCCATGCATTTTTATATAGGTAAATGCATGGTACAGGCCAGAAGTAAGTATCATTCAAGCTCCAAGTACAGGATGCATATGCCATATTAACCGAATATTTGTTTTATATATTTGTAACAAACTTTGTAACCAAGTAGCAGTGTTGTCTTGCTGTTGTGAATCCTGGCCAACTGTGCTCTGTAAAAACAGCTGATGAGCTGCATTTTGCTTTAAACACTCCCTCTCCCCCCAGAATACCCAAATAAAACAAAGGAAGCCTCCCAGAGCTGTAGACTCTGGTAGTTTTTGCTAAGGAAAATGAAGTGCAGTAAGCAGTTATTGTCTTGGCTTGGTAATAAAGAGATACAATTAGTCTTGCGTAATTGAATATTGCTTACATTCATCTTGTAAAAATCAAATCTTCTGTAAACTAAGTGGGTGACTCAAGGTTTTAAAAAGTATTTTGTAAGTTCTATAATAATGATAAAAAGAGCATGAGGATGCCTGAGCCCCTACAGAAAGGGCGGAGCTTGTTAAGTGTTAATCTTTAAGTTCATCATCTTTTACAGCCAGTTGATGCTCTCTTTTGCCCCAGTTGCGGTGTGGTGGTCTAGGAAGATTACCTGAAATAAAGCCATTGAGTTAGCAAGTTAACTTAGCTGACCTGTCGCACCAGAGGAGGATCGATTATGGCAGAGAGCCAGACAGTCCAACCTACCAGCATCTCACTTCGCAGCTGGGTGCTGAGCTGTCAGCCTTCTGGGCACAGCCCCTTCATAGCACAATGGCTGCTGGACTCTTGTGGGAGTCTGAACTGTCCATCTCCCCCAGTGTTTCCCTGCTGGGGCTGGAGTGCTGCTGGAGGCTGAAGAGGCTTTGTCCTGCCTTCAGGCCTCAGTATGCTTCCAGAATTGGGCATGGTGTTATTTGAACTTGCTCTTTCAATAAATTGAAAATAGGAGTTGTGAGAAGGTGGCCAAGAACCAACTGGTAGCAGTTGCCTTCAATTCTCACCTAAAGAATTAACTCATGTCAGCTCATCTGCTCTGCAGTTCAGCTCAACGTGTTTGCAGTAGTAGTGCTGCATGCCCATCACCTGGGTTCTGAAAGGCCTGCGCCTGGCAGAGCCCTTGGGTCTAATGATTATGTTCATAGGATTCTCCTCCATCCCCCCAGTGTCTGAGTGCTCAGGGAAGGGAATAGAAATTAATTGGATGTCTTCTAAAGAGGACTGGTTAGTAGTTGCTGCTAAAGACAGGTTAACTAAATGGTAACTTTGAGGTTATAATGCAGGGAGAGTTGCATATTAGGGAAGTCTTGGGTTACTTGGACTAGGCAGTGATGCAATTGCAAGAGTCTGGGTTTTGTTTGGCAGTGGCATGCAGCAACTAAGATGATTGATAATATGATTATCAATTTAGATTATCATTTAATTTAGAGCATCTCAGAGGTTTGTATTCAGAGCCTTAACAGGTAGTCTGCAAGGCTGGATCTTAAATCCAAGATATTTGCAGTTCTGTGCAGAACTGCCCAGTACTAATATTTGCAAGATGTCAATAGTTTTAAGTTGCATCATTGACATAAGTCATAATATATTGGAATTTTCATGAATAAAAATTAAAAGTGGGTACTAGAGATGTTGTATCTTACCTTAGGAAAGTTACTGTCTTGGGCTTTTAGAGTATCAATTCTTAGGCGTTTTCCATTGACAGTTGGATACTACTTGTAATCTCATTGGAAGAGACAGGTGGGCTTCTTCAAAAAAAAGTTCAGTTCCGTAATAAAATCAATTCGTACGGTTTTGCGTTTTATAGGGACTTTTCCCCTCATGCTTTTTAAGGAAGATGGTCCCAAATGTCACAACTGAAGTCAAGCGAGAAGGGATAACAACTCCACTGTTTCATACTCAAAACGTCTGGGTGCGGGTTAGAAGGCAGAAATCTTTCAATTCTTCTCTCCCTGTGTGTTTTCAGTTCAAAAGTATGCTCTTTAGTAGTTGAAGGATAAAGATGATACTAATGAAGCATGAATAAGTGAACGAATTGCTGCTCATCTGTACATTTCGTTTTCCTAAAATGTGTTTCTCTTTTTTTTTTTCTCTTTACCTTTTTTAAAAGCCCAAAGATGAGATTATCATTTATCGTGTTTTCCACCCAGGCACACGTTATTATGCCATTAACTGGAGACAGGTCAGTGCACTACTTTTTTAATTCTCCCTCTCTCTCCTCCCACCTCTCCCAAGAGCTCTTACTAAATCAGAGGAACAGTAGAAGATACTGAACAATAACTGATGCCCTTAACTGGTGGCCAGCCATGAAGCCTTTGTGCATAGCTGGATTTAATTTTGTGAACAAAGCAATGGATAGCCTAGTAATAAAGGAAAGAGAAGAACGACAGGAAATAAACTCTTGATATGAATTCTGCCACTGCTTTGCAAAGCAGCTGCGAATAGTGCTTTCATCTCTGCGTGACTCCCCATCTCCCTTGGCATAGCAGGAGAAATTATTCTTGCTTTTACTTTCGTAAAGCGCCATCTCTCTATAGGTATTCAGCATTTTTTTGTGTCTAGGTAAAGCACAAAATGGTAAATTAATTTTTCCCAAAATCTCATGTAAGGTAGTTATTTAGTTTTTAATGAATGATACATAACAGGTAGTACAAGACTTACTGAAGTGACCCATCACTGGGAACAAACAAATGCCTCAGGCTACAAAAGTGAAATAGGATGTCTAAAACTCCAGTTCTCAGCTCCTCCTGATTTAGTATTTAAAAAAGTGGTCTGATGTAAGAAAAGCCAGGTGTACACTCCCCCCATGTGGCTTGGATACTGACAAGATCACAAGCCATTTTTCTAGATGGCTTGAGAGAGGTCGGGAGAGGACACTAAGCCTGTTCTGAGGACTGCTGAGGTCAATGAGATCCTTTCTCTCTGTTTCATTAGGCCTTTAGTCCTTGTTAGAGGCATACTCCTCATCAGGCCTGAAGAGTCAGCACAGAAAGCACACAGACTGCTTGAAATGCATGGGCAGAACTCTGAAGCCCGGCCACAGAAACCCAAGCGCTTTTTTCATTGCATGTCTGTGGCACACTTGAAGCTATTGAAAGAAACATGTTTTTCTCATAAGCCTTTTTTAAAGCATATGGAGAACCTTCTTCAGCTCTAGTGAGTTCCTTTATGGGACTTTTCTTTAATACAAAATTTGCCAATGCTTTTGTGAGTGTGGTAGGGAAAGAAAATTACTGCCCTTTCTGTTAAGAAGGAATTATAAGGAGAATAAAGAACGAAACATTAGCAACTGTGACCATACCTATGTAGGTAAGCATGGATGTGGTAGGAACAGTTGTTCTTTTTAAATATTAAAGAACTTAACAGGAAAACTACTTAGAATGTCTAACTCCCATTGTTCCAAACAGAAGATGAGGATACTAAGTACAGTGCAGTTTTGGGGATGGGTGTGTATATGTATTATTATGGGATATTATGGCCTAGGGTTTTTTATGTGCATTTTGGACTTGCAGGGATGTTTTTCCCCTTGACTGTTTGCTAATTTGCAGAAGTCAGGAAACCACAATTCATTCCCAGCAGTTAGTTCAAAGTAGGGAACTCTTTTTTGTTTTGAAAGTCTTAGGCTTCTGATTGTTTCCTCAAAACTCTTGCTGGTTTTTGCTGCTCAATAAAGCTGTGGACATGAAACCCACACCATAGAGCCGAAGCCCCCAGATTACCAAATATGTTGTGACTATGAACAGTGCTATGTGAGTTACTCTGGAAACAGAAGTCACTGCTAAACACAGTACACACAATGCTATAATAAATACATAGAAGGAAAAAAAAAACAACAAACCATCCAGATGGACAAGACTTCTCACAATGGTTATATTCTATTTCAGAGGTATATGTTTCCCCTGTGAAGTTCAGCTGTAAGCTGTAAACTAAGTGCTAAGGAAAGATTAGAGCATTCATATTTGGGGCTCAGTTTTGCAACTAGTTCTGAAAAGCAAGTTGTTTGGAAAAGTGGATACTCTCACAAATGTCATCCAGATGGCACAATGAGGTCTATGTTCTTTTCTGGCCAACTATTTGCTGGACAGCAGAATTTCAGGTGTCTGTAAATCCACTTCTGCAGCATTTCACTGGCATCCATGTCCAGGATTAGCCTTGATGACTCTGCTTCACTGAAACTCCTGTTGGAGCTAAAGAAAGATTGTATTAATGAGGGTGGAAAAATAGGATGCTTGAGTATCTTGCTGTGCTTTTCTGTAGTCTGGTTAGAGATGACTATTTTTCTGTTGTACAGACACATGCAATCTAGCAAGGCATGTATTTGAGCCTCGGTCACATGAGCTAACCCTACACTTTGGTTCAAGAAACTTGCCAAAACAGAGCCATCTGCAGAGCGCATGTTCTACTGAGCGTATGAAGTACAGCAGACTCAGCCACTTAATGCATTTTCCATCTGGAGCTCATGCAGGAGGCCTAAAGTTTGAAGCAGAATATTTATTATAATAGTACTGAGCCCTGTGTAGTATTTGAGAGATGCAGAAAGCAGGATTCTCCTCCAAATTCTACGTCTGAGGATGCCAGAGTGCAGAGTTTACTTTCACCAGTACAACAGCTCTGTTGGTCAGGGATGCAACCATCCCTGTTTCTGATAAAGAACACCCCCTCCTGCTTTATTTCGCTAACAAATTTGTGTGTTTTCCTGCTGCAGTACTTAGCAGCAAAACACAAGTACTTGTTTTGTTTGCCTTTGTTAGAAATGAAGTGTGTTGCCTTGCAGGCACACAGCCTCATTCCTGACAATAAATATGTACTCATGGGAATCACAGTTTCCCTGCCAGTGCTTATACTCTCAACACAATGAAAAATGAGTCAAGATTTCAGCACTTCGATAGGTAGAGTGCAACACGGAAAAGAAATACAAAACACTGTCCTCCATCCAGAAGAGCTAAGAACACCACTACTTAAAGCTGTATAGGTCCTGATTGAGGCTTAGTGTACCATACAAGGCTAAACCTTTACCCAGCTAAATCAGCATGACCCAAGGCCTGTGAAACAGCTGGAGCTGGTTCTGACCTCTGCAGCACTAATGTATAAGCACAAAAGATTTTTTTTTTTTTTAAGATTCAGCCCTCCAGCATGCTTTGCTTTCTAGCAAGTATAAGACTTTCTTTGTGTACACTGTAGCTGCATATATTTCCTTTAAGGCAAATGATTGTCCTTCTCTGTTAAGTGTTCTTACTCTCGAAGACAGTATCATGTTACCGAGAAATTAAGATGGCCTGTGCTGTGCCCCTGTCTGCAGTTCTCTTAAATGAAGTGGGATCTACATCCTGCTGAGTAGAAGGAATCATGGAGTCAAAGAATCATGGGGCTGGAAAGGACCTTAACATCATCTAGTTCCAACCACCCTGCCATGGGCAGGGATACCTCCTACTAAAAAATGCCACCCAAGGCTATGTCCAACCCGGCCTTGAACACTGCCAGCAATGGAGCATTCACAACTTCCCTGGGCAATCCATTCCAGCGCCTCACCACCCTTACAGGAAAGAATTTCTTCCTCATATCCAATCTAAACTTCCCCGGTTTAAGTTTGAACCTGTTACCCCTTGTCCTATCACCACAGTCCCTCATGAAGAGTCCCTCCTCAGCATCCCTATAGGCCCCCTTCAAATACTGGAAGGCTGCTATGAGGTTTCCATGCAGCCTTCTTTTCTCCAGGCTGAACAGCCCCAAGTCTCTCATCCTATCTTCATATGGGAGGTGCTCCAGTCCCCTGATCATCCTTGTGGCCCTCCTCTGGACTTGTTCCAACAGTTCCATGTCCTTTTTATGTTGAGGACACCAGAACTGCACACAATACTCCCAAGTGAGGTCTCACGAGAGCAGAGTAGAGGGGCAGGATCATCTCCTTTGACCTGATAGTGATGCTCCTTTTGATGCAGCTCAGGATATGGTTGGCTTTCTGGGCTGCAATAGCACAGAATAAATAGTATTTATTATTTTACACTGCCAGCAGGTGATGGCTGTGGACCGTTCTGTACAAGGAGACAAGGCAATGCCTTAACAACATCACTAGTCTGACCACTTGGCTGCTGACATCACTGGTTTTGGGATTGTGTCAGTTAAACTTACTTGAAGTGAAAGATAGCACCAAACAGTGATGAGAACAGTACCTTTTGAGTTGCCTAAATAAGAGCTTGCAATCTGGTGTGACCGAATTTATGCGGAGAAACCTCTCCTGTAAACTGTTGGATAGTTTCCTTGGTGTTAATTCAAACTTGGAAAGGCAAATGATTACATTGAGACCTGAAGGCAAATCTGAGTTGTGGATTATGCTCAGGTAAGGAGCATGTTTGATTGCAACAGCTGAACTGGTGTTAAATCGAATTCTTCAGTTGTTTGCAGAGCTGGGGTGCTCTGTTATGTCTCTTTATTAAATGGTCCATTTTCAACTCTAAATTTAGTTCCACAGTGCCCTGCCTTGAGGAGGCACTGAAGACACAAGACAAGCTCTTTGTAGACTTTGGCCTGAGCAGGGTTGGCACAGCCTCCCTCACAGCAAACAGGGCTTCTGCAGCTGAGGTACGGCAAGGTGGAGCCCAGCAGAGTTCCCCAGACAGTTGAGGGCAGCGGGTATTGCTAGAGCCAGAACTTCGCCTGACCTCAGCCAGGCTGGGATTACTCCTGCAGCCCCTGCTCGTGGACTAGCCAAGCAGGAACCACAGATCTAAATGGCAGAGAGCTTGTAGCTGTCGTCATGTTTGGCTGGCTGCTGCTGGAAGAATTATCTGAAGTAGTTAGAAAGCTCCATAAAAGAGAACAGACAGGATAGCTATTAAGAATTAGATGTGCCTTTTCTGAAAACCGGAGATGTGATGCAGCACATATGCTGAGTGGGGAAGAGATATTAAATTTGTACTCCTTCAGCCCAAACACAGGCTGTGAGTTGCTGATTTTGTTTTGCTTTTTCCACCTCCTTCCTTTGTCTGACTTAAACCATGAAGCCAGCGGTCATTCAAGCTTTATCAGTTACTAAACTGTATTGCACCCAGGCTGAGGTCATGGCTCTCTTATTTCAAGTGAAAAACAGACCTTCTCTGTGGATTTTTGTGGCTACAAAAAATTATTATAGAAACAGGAAAAAGGAGAGTTTTGAGAGTACTGAAGAGCAGGAACAAGGGCTTTAAAGTGCTATGCTAGTTGATTAAAGAGTCCCATTATCAGAATGTTTTAGGCAGACACAACCTCATGTGCCCACCTTCCAAATCAGCTGGGTGTGAGCTTCAACATGATTGAATCAGCTTCTCCTGCTCTCTGGTAGGGTTTGTTTGCTGGAGCCCCAAGTCCTGCACACACACTGGTGTCGTGACATCCAGACCAGGACTCAGTCATACTTGACCATCTTGGAGCTTGGTCGCATCTGGCTGGGCTAATCCAGCGCCAAGGGAAAGAAATAGTGACTGATTAAAAGCAGCTAAAAAATCTTAATGCTGCCAAAGATTTTCCTGGAACCCCTTGTAGGCAGAGGCTTGGAAACACCAGAGATTTCTGTGTGACCGGGTCGCAAGACATTTTAGATAAATAAAACTGAACTGATTGTACAAAAGCTATTTTTGCAAAATGAAATCTGTTTCAGAAAACTGGGACTTCAGTTGCGGCTTGTTTCTTGGCAGCAGAGCACTTAACGCCTGTGATGTGCTGCCACTCATTTCTGGCAAGCACTAAGTATGTGGTTTATAATCTGCGTTCATACATAATCAGTTTCAAGTTGTTTCTATAGATGCTGAATATAAAATATTTGGATCAAGCAGATTGTATTATCTTACATAACTTCTTCCCTTCCGTGTATTCAACGCCATATTTCTCTCTTCCCCCCCCATTGAATCGGTTGATCCTGTGATTGGGAGCTCATTACAGCTATGCATTGTACTTTGAAACAGATCTTCTAAACATAGAGGAAGCCTATCATTGGAACAAATGACTAGTGGGTGGCATTCAGGCCGAGAGGCATATGCATTCTTTCTCATTTTGTTTGCCCTAAGGAAAGCTTTCATGCATCCTACAATGTATTTTCTCCTTCTTTTCCTCAACCCTGCTGGTTTCCTCTTTGTCACCTATGTTTGTTACAGTGTTCTATATATTCTGGCATGATTTTTCTTTGTACTTTGTTTTTACTTGTCCTTTACTAGTGCAACTTGCCATGGGCTTCACTGGAAATTTGCTTGCATGACAACTTGCAGATTTGATTCTTTCAGTAAAGTCTGTCTACCTTTCTCTCCCTGCTCATGCTGATTTCACTTGAAAGAATTCCTTTTGTGCGTCCTACCAGCTTCTCCAGTCTTAACATCATAGTTCAGTGAGCAGCTCACAGTCCAAGATGGATTTATTTAAAGGCCCGTGAGAGGTCATGGCACAACCTTATCCCCCTGTTAAATGACCTGTGTAAGTGTGACGTCTTGTCAGAGGTCACACAGAAACAGCCAAAAATATTGAATAACACCCCAAAAAACTATTTGTAATCCTAGTCTCTTCCTTGGATACAAGAGGGGGTCTTGCAAATGCTGCATCTGACTATTGATACTTATTTTGTTAGACTGTAATTACTGCAATTCTGTACTACTATGTTAAATACCTGCATATTGACCCAGAAGATTTCTCTAGAAACAGAACTGCTGTTTTAGGGGATTTCTTTTTTAATTGCAGAGTGATTGGAAGTGAAGTTGGTTTAATTGAGCAAAGTAGACTTAATACAACAGCATTTCCACTGGGTTATTTAATGCTAAGGCTTTGCCACTTCTTGGCAATATCTACTCTGTCTGAATCAATTTTACTTGATTCTAGCTCTTTGACTCACTGAGGCATATTGTGTTAGTTAGGTCTAAAATATCTGTTACCACAGTGCTGCTTCCGTTGTGAATACAAAATCTGCCTCCACATGGTATCTCAGCTAAATGCTATATTTTACAGATTTTAATTTCACATCTCCGTTATGACAAAGGCTAATTTTTGCATCAATAAACTAACCTCTTTCCCCACTTCAGATCATGCTAACAATCTCTTATCTTTCTGTTTTCAGAGAGATAATCAAGAAAGGTCTTAAGGATTTGGAGGAGGTAAAACCAGCAGGTGACACATACATACATGAAGGATTAAAACAGGTAGCTTTTGCTCATCTTCTTGCAATCAGAATATTCTGTGTTCTTGGCCTTCAGATAAAAGCAGCCATAACCTGTAACATAAATGGATTGATTGTGTGCCTCAGTCTGTTACATTCAAATCTTTTTGGTTTCCTATGTGGTCCCAAGATTGCTCAGATACTATGCAAATCTCATGCAGAAGATTAGCCATCATAGAAAATGGCCATATGGAATTTCTTTGACTTGATCCTTCACAGTAGAGAGCAGTTCTTTGTCGTGAATTTAACAGCTAACGCAGCATACCAATTACATGGTAAATAGTCACAGACAGCTTTGTAGGTCTGTGAGCCTTAAAGAGCCTTCTAGAACATGTACTTATAGAGAGTTGGCTGCACAGATAAGCATTTTCAATACAAATAGTCTTACTTTTACACTATATTAATTATGGAGTTCCCAACTGCTTATATTTTATTAAGAATGTACAGTTAAAGGATGCTTTGTGATTTTGCTGAGGGCCTGAAGGTGAGGATCTAAGTGTTACTGATAAAAACTTGGTTTCTTCCTTTGGCCTATGAAACCAAATTTTTCCTCTGATCCAGGGGCTGAAAAAACAGAAAAACACAAGTTGTTGCCATGTAAAAAAAAATACTTAGTTTTAAGCCATTCTTTTTATGTCCTGGAAGCTAGATCTGGGGGGTAGCACAGAAAACTTTATGGTGGATCTAAAGAGAGGTGAGCTTCACCGCTCAGAGAGCATCTGTCCTGAAAAGATCAAGTGTTTCCAGGTGTTGATCAGTCCTTGAAGCTGGCACTTTGGAAATGGGCTATCTGGTGACTGGAAAACACTGATGAATGATTTCCTTGTTAGTAGTGAGTTAAAGAGGGGCAGAAGATCGTCACAAGATGGGCTTGAAGATGAGGCCGAGTGTGGTTTCAGATGCTATACTCACTTAGAAGATGCATCTTGGTTAAAAGTTTAGGTGTAATTTTCAGCTGGATAAATATTTTTTGTTTTCAGGCCAACATGCAAATTGCAAAGCAAGGAGCCTCAAGGTTTTCTAGTATCATCATTGCACTGACAGATGGCAAGCTAGATGGTCTGATTCCCTTGCATGCAGAGAAAGAGGTGAGCACTTGGTGAAAATGCATGTTACATTCTGAAGAGTTCGGGTATTGCCTCTTGAATGAAAAATTGCTTATTCCTCTCTTCTATTTTGGGGCAGGCAAAGAAATCCAGAGAGCTGGGAGCTAGAGTTTACTGTGTGGGCGTCCTTGATTTCATACAAGAACAGGTAAGAGCATTACTAGTGTAGATTACTAGGTAGTACCTTGTCACAAGGTTTTATATGTCAAAATCATAATTAATAAATTAATTTTACTTGCATTAGGTAGTATAATGTCTTCTCTGGCTCACGAAGCAGACACTCGGATGTGTACCTAGACATAAATAGAATGTGTGGGTGTTGCTTTCATTGCTGAGAAGACCTGTCGGAAATGCCCTTGCTAGAGTAGTAGCTGCCAGCAGGAAAGGATGCCGGCAGAACCCTTTTCGTTAAGATGGCAACTAGATTAAGCTACAAGTGGCGTGAACAGAGTAGCTATAGACAAGCTGCAAGCAGCATGTATAACAACCTTGGGATGAGAAAAACAAGGAAGGATCCATGTCCTTTATTGATTGAAAGCTCTTCCAGAGTTGCTATGTCCTAATGAAGGCTGTAGCTACACTTGTGAAAGTGACTTGAATGGAGAAGTGTACAAAAGGCTTTACTATAGAAGCCATGTAGAAAGGCTCTTTAATGGAAGATGTAGCAAACAGGGAAGGTAATTCTGGAAAGTTACAAAATCACTGCCAAGATACAGCTCTAAAAGGTTTCTTTAGTGTGGTGGTTTGACAAGGTGGCCTGCTACTGTATGGTTTTGTTGGCTGCAGTAGGTTGTAGTAAGTTCTCCCATTTAGAAAAGTCAGCTATGAGGGAACTCAAAATTTTCTTTCTCTTTGCAGAGTGGATGGGAGTTGGTTTTAGACATCCATTTACATTTTAAGTGTGAAAAGCAGTGGGACAAATTTTGTTTGCCAAATGATTCACGTGTTTGAAAATGTTTTCTCTCCAAAGCTTGAAAAAATTGCTGACACGAAAGAGCAAGTCTTCCCTGTCACTGGAGGATTCCAGGCACTCAAAGGGATAATCAATTCTGTGAGTATCAGGCAACAAGCTTACCATTTCCTCAAGATTACAGTGTACTCTCCTGTTCCACTTACTTTTCCAAGCAGAACTGGTTCATAAAAAGTAATTGCAATATGTTAAGTTCTCTCCTCCTTATCTTAGACATGCAGTTCTGTAAATTAACTTTGCCTGCCACCCCTGCACTTACTTGTGCTCAGACCTCGCAAGGAGTTTGAGGACTCCGTACAAGTGTGGTGAGTTTGAGGGGGATGCATTGAGGAATGGCTGGTACAGGTTTAGTCTGAAAAATATTGAGCCTGTTAGGAGAGTTGAGAGCAACAGGTTAAAATATTAGGGATGAGAGCAATTCAGGATTTACCCAAATCTTCGTATACAGAGAAGCATTTTAAATACATACTTCAGTCTTGACTTTAACCACTTGTTTTCCCAGTATGCAATAGGACTTTCAGTTCCCCTTTTACAACATGCCATCAGAGACTCCCATGACCATTAAACTGATTACCCTCATTTGCAAAATGGGATCAAAACAAAAGGAAAATTTTGGTTAGGATCAATGGCTTGATAGTATTTTAGATAGGTGTCAAGAAGACTTGCAGAGAGGCAATTTATTTGCCTCATTTTAAACTAAAGATGGGTGTTTTATGCAAGGTTAACAGTACTCCTGCTGCTGCATATAGGCAGTACAATGGAATAAAACTTATTGTCAAAAGTCAGCTCAAAAGCAATAATTAAACCCTTTTTCTGAGAGAGATTCCGCTATAATTCATTTCCTTTTTTAATAAAGAAAGGATACTACTCACATACCGGATATTACACAGTCATGAACTGATCATTTCCCTTGAATAGTGTGGGTTTTTTGTGGAAGTTAATGTCATAATGAAACAGCTCATTTTCCTTCTTATTGCTTAAAATAAACATAATTTTAGAATTTTCCTTGCACATTCTAAAGAAATATAACCAACCTTTTCACACAGTGACATTTATTTTCTTGAAATGACAGTACATCCCATGTGGTACTGTCTTTAAAAATCTCTTCCCGTGCCATTTTAAAGGCTTAGAAGTTACTCTGCTAGTGTGAAGTGATGCAACATTGAGGCCACTAGTGATAGACTTATTTATAAGAGCTGAATGTTAACCTTGATTGATTATGTTACATTTCCAAGGCGACTGCATTTCAAAATGTGTGTGTCAAGAGAGAGCTAGATAAAGGACTAAAGGCATTTTTTATTCAGAGTTTCCCTTCCAACAGGGGTCACTGACCTGCATATTGGACCTTTTGAAGGCATCAGGGTTCTCCATTCTAGTTGATCCAAGAAGAAGCAGCAGGAGTATAATTGCTTGAGGTTTCTAAAGATCTCAGCTTGAGGAGTCTAATTCAAACATGCAGAAGATTTGCATAACCTATAGGTTGTCCTGTTAGCCCCTTTTCTCATCCAGGGTATTCTGGGGCAGCATTTGGCTAGTAGCAGTTCCAGTGTGACTCTTTTAGACTTCCCAGGAGCTTCCAAGCATCTTCACCTTTTTGTGGACAGAATGAGGGAAGCTTTTCTGGTAAGATTTGGCAGATGGTGTTTGCCCAAGCCTCAGTCCAGCTTCTTCTGGCATCTGTGAAAAATCCAAGTGTAAAACTCACAGATTTGTGCATATCCTAGCTGTACAGCAAGAAAAGACACACATAATGGCAGCATCTTGTTTCAAGACAACAGCTTAGCACTGACATGGGCTGTACTGAAAAAACACACTTCAAATACCTGATTCTACAGCTGATATGCATTGTTCCTTTAAACTGTGACTGAGCTCCTGAATTGTTCAGTTGGTTTTTTTTTTTTTTTTAACAGAATACAGCTGGAACAGATATTCAGCACTTGGCTTACTGCAGATTTCTGTTCATAAAAAGACTTATGTTGTGGCTGTCTTGGGGGTGGGAGAGGAAAGCAATGAAAAATATTATTGCTGATAAAGGAGCATGAGAAGACCTTTCTTATAGGAAACATCAGTTCAGTCTTACCTGCATCAGTCTTGTTTGTAGGGATAAAGGATCAAACAAAACTAGTTAGTGCTAATGATTCAATAGCTCCCAAGAGCTTTTAGGGGCTTGAATACAGCTTTCTGAAAAGCACTGAATCTAAACAGAGTTTCATTTAGCTGTCAGAGCATTTGGAACTCTCCTTTTACTCTTCTCTAGTAAGCACATTAAATGTATTTGTTGGAAGTAGTGAGAAAATGATATCCTGACAATGTCCCTGTTTTACCACAGAATGTGGATAGAAGTATCTATAGACAGAGTTTTGCTTGGTAGTTGGTTTGCTTTTTTTTTTTTTTTTTGTGTCTGTGTGTTTTATGTGTGGTGGCTGTATCATCAACGTGAGGTTTTGGTATGCTGTACTTATGAGTCAATTTTTTTAAGGGGTTCTTAGCAATTGTGACAGTTCATTCTCATTGCACTATAAAATTTATAAGAGATTTTACTAATTTTTCCTTTTTATTCACAATTATAAATCTATTTCAGTTTATAAGTTAGCTAGAGAATACAGGCTCAAAGAAACACTCCATCATAAAAGGGAAAGCTTATTTCAAAAGAGATGAAAATGAAATACCCACATCACAAACATGCATAAGTATTGCTCAAAGTGTGGTGTCTAAGGTGCAGTTGTGAAACCCTCCATGAACATTTGCTGAACACTTCTTGTACAGAAAAAAATACACCATTTACAGAAATGGCAGCAACATCACTGTTTAAACCCTCAAGCAAAACTACAGCCCATAGCTGTTCAGCGGGAGTGATTGGAGGAGCTGCTCAAAGTCTTTACTTAGTTTGTCTCTGCCAAACTCAGATAGGAAATTTTTTGGCTGCTGTGTAGTTGTACTTGTAGCAAATTGCAGAAGAGCTGATCTGTTACTTTGGTGATGGAAAAAAGAAGTGATAAGCATAACGATAGTGTCTATTAGTACCTCCTTCTGCAGTGTTTAAAGTCTAAGCAATTATTCTGATTTAGATTAAACAAAACATGTTTAATTGTGGCAGAGGATTAACACTCAGGGCAGCTGAGATTAGCAGTTAGAGAAAACCTACCTTAGATGTTGAAAATCTTACGTTGTGTTTTGACCACCTTCTCAGTTCAGTTAAAATCCCAGTGAAGCTAGTAAGGATTTAAGCACCACCATGCTGTGTTGTGTTTCTGTTGAGTAACGTCGACAAACCATTCAAGACTGCAGACTTTTGTAAAGAGATGACTGCTTTATTAAGTTTCCAGCTCTTCTGGCATTACTAATACCTAACTTTATAAAGTAGTAGCTAAACAGCATTGTCAGAGTAAATAAATCTAAGCAGAAGTCTAGAGTTTGAAAGAAAAATGCTGAAGGCAAGTTATGCCATGAGGAACAGTTTACTGATGTAGTTTGGCTGATAATTATGTGCAGTATGCCCTCATGGTCAAGCCATAGCAGTGTGAACTGTAAGGGTTCTGGAGTGCATAGTTTATATCACAGTGTGGCAGTTTAGGGCTATATAAGGAAAGGAAACCCATTGTTTTTACACTTCCTTTCCTATATAAGATTTATGTTAACTTTTTTTTTTTTTTTTAACCCATTTGATAAAGAGCCATTTGGGAATTGTAATTTACATTGTTAGTTCCGAGTCCATCTGTCATAACCAAAATAGCACCTTCCTACCTGGCTTTGGGGGAGTGTTGGTGAGGCTGCACGTCTCTCAATATAAGGATGCTGAGCTGTAAGCAAGCTAAATCAAGAGAACCTTGCTTGCTTCTCACCAGATACAGTCCTAAACCAGTGCTGTCACCATGAGAAACTTTGAAGTTTTTGTGCTTATTAAATAGCTCAGTCAGACTCACTGTTTCCCTAAGGGATCAGATTCTGGAAGGCAGCTAGAGACTGTAGGGACAACAGCCTTGAGAGGATTGGGTAATAGCTCAGGCATTGGGTAAACTCTTTCCTGTAACTCAGAAACCAGCATGGGACTCCCTGGTGAGGGGAACAGAAGTTGTTTGTCTTCATAGAAGCAAGAAATGTTGCTATTCTGAACACTGCTCATTTGAACTGTTTCATCACCTATGAAACAGTGACTGCGAGAATAACAAGAAGCAGCAGTTAAATTAAGGACTGGGAGGAGCCAAGGTGCTGCTACTGCTTGAATCAAACACATGGAGTCTTTAGACAGGACAGTACGTTTCCTGAGGCTGAAGTTTCTGTAAAGTTCCTGTAGCACTTCACTGTGAATCAGTGTGATGATTTGTTTGCAGTTTTTTCTGCAATTTTATCCTGTTTCACCCTGTTCTGTGGCACGTTTCTGTGCATATGGTTTGCACAGCTCAGCAAATCTGAATTGCTTTTATGTGCCACATTCTAAAACACAAAAGCAATGAAAGATACCCACTTCCCTTTTGCTTAAGCAAATGCAAGACCTACCGATTTGTGAGTGCCTGGTTGTCTCTGCTGGCAGAATTGGACAAGGCTTGCATGTTTAAAAGCTACACTAATGGAACTCATTTGTACCTAATAATATTATTAGAGTGTGACAGCTCTAAGTAGACTTAAACACATTTTCATGCTGAAGTGAGTTGGCAGCTCTTAATACAGGAAGTTAAAGTACATTTTGTGCTTATTAAACCCCACAATAACTTACCAGATAAGATTACAAGAACTGATAGATGCAGAACTTGAGAGAGTATGTAGTCAGTTTTAAAAAGTTTAGTCTGAATGTTTTATCTTTAAGAAGGTAAATTGTCTCTAAGATGGTGGAGCCCCTCAGGGAAAAACCCTAACCCTTACCATAAAGTTATAAGTTTGGCCAAGAGAAGTTGCACATTTGTAGATAAGATTGCAGCTGTCAGAGAGTCTTAGTCTCAAACCTTTAGCATAGGTATGGAGAGGCAGGATGCCATAGAACAAAGTACTGATGACCTGCAGACAGCTGCCCTGCAGCTCTAACTGGGTTTCTGCTTTCAGTGCTGCAGATCTCACTGCAGCAGTGGTGGTCACAACTGGAGAAAGTGTAGCAGGGTAACTGCAAGAGAAGACGTGATGGCAGGGAGGAACACAGTAATAACACATCGGTAGTTCCTCCCTCAGGCACAACTTTTACAATGCCTGCACTGAACTGAGTAGCACCCCTGGCTGTGTGATACCTTACCCTACATGATGAGATGTCTCAGTACTTACTCAAGTATCCACCTTCTCTGACCTGGGGAAAAGAGACCACAGTGTTTGTAGGATGTCATCCCCAATGCTGAAGTGCAGCTACTTAGAACTATCAAATGAGTGTACATAGAAGCGGCAAAGTTAAAGAATTTAAAGGTTTTAAACTGAAACAGGAAGTTGAGGTTAGATACAAGGAAGAAGTTACTTATGTGAGGGTGGTGAAGCACTGGAACAGGTTGCCCAAAGAAGTGGTGAATGCCTCATCTTTGGCAGTGTTCAACACCAGGTTGGATAGAGCCTTGGGCAACATGGTCTAGTGTGAGGTGTCCCTGCCCATAGCAGGGGGTTGGAACTGGATGATCTTAAGGCCCTTTCCAACCCAAGCCATTCTATGATAAAGGCATCCAGGGTTCTTTAAAAAAAATATATATTCATAACATAGCCAGTGGCAGACTTCTGGTAAAGCAGTATAAGCAGTGCTGTAAAAATCTTACTGCCTATTTGCAAGAGTTCTTTCTAGTAAAATTCATGTTGATAGTGGGAAATCTGCTGTGGTTGAAAAAAAGTCAGAAAATCCTTCTCACATTCAGATTAATTTGTGCAACAGTGAAGGGTATCTACTGAATATCCAGGGGCGTTCTGTGTCAGTTAGATGGTTCCTGTAGCAGGCACCATGTATGACAATGCATTCCTACCTTTAAGTTACATGGATGACAACCAGACCAGCAGGGACAGGTGGGGGCAGTGACACAAACATCAGCTCTCAGTACCTGACTGGTCACTTCTAATCTCAGATGTGGTGACAGTCATTGTCACTACACTTGTACCCCAGTGCCTAGCAGACAGAGGGGGCCATACAGCTTGTTGATGAGACTGGGTGAAAAGCAGCCCTGTACCTGCATGTCTTACAGTCTGACAAAGCTCAGCAAGGAGCAAGGGAATTGACCTGTTTTGGACAGTGACCTGGTGCCAGAGGAGGGGGAAAAGAACAGAGCCTACTCAGTAGTAGTAAGTTATGTTCAGGTAGAGAAGAGCTCTGTTCTCTCAAGTGAGGAAGAATTTTAACCTTAAGGTTTGTAAAACTTACTGCAGGACTTTACAAAACTGTGTTCCAGCCTTGCTGTCAGTCTGGCATCTACTGCAGCAGGTAAGCTGCCAGCAGCACTTTTTCAGAAGCAGCAGCACTTCACCCTATCTTTTGCACTAGGGTGATAATATTGAATTATTAAACTCATGAGTCAGTCAGCATCTCCAGCTGTTACCTGCTGTAAGCAGCAAGACAGGTCAGCAGAGTTCATCTAGATGGAGAGGGAAGCTTAATAACAGGAACAGTTAGTGCTCCAAGGTTAGACGTTCTGGCAACTGTGCTGTATCTCAAACAGGAATGTTTCCTGAGCCTCTTCTAAACTGCTTGTGTGCCAGTGGCCAAGTTGCACGTAACTTGGTTAATGAGTTTTAACTGGGAACTGTGTTATTTTGAAGTTGTCAACAGGTCTGCCCTGAGCTAGCTCAGCTTGTGAGAGTTGACTACCTTCCTAGACTACCTTGCTGAGAGTGTTCAGCATCTGCTTCCTCCTTTTTTCTTAAACAGTGTCCCTTGGCTGCAGACTGAGGAAGAGGGTCAGCCAGCTGACTGCACGCTCTTAAGGTTTTTCAAGAGCAAAATGGGCTTAAACTGTTCATTATCAATTACACATCAGCTTAATTGGGTCATTTCCTGTAGGAAGAAAATATACTCAGTTTGTGCATTGGGAATCCAGGAAGCAAACTGTTAAACATTTAAGGAGGTTGGGGGAGGAGAAATGCAGCAAGTTACCATTAAATGAATTACTCTGTTTAAATCAGTCATCTTCGTTAATCCCTTTGGATGGTCTAATACTCAAGCTGTACTGGGTACAAGGTTTAAAACTAACGCTGTGCTATGTTTTCCGTGTGACTGAGACTGAGTAGGTAGTTTTGGGAATTACTGCATGTAGTTGTTAAAAGGAATCAATGGCCTGGAATAGAATGCTTTCTCCTCTATCCTTCGCTGCTGTGCAGCCCTTAATTTGACATTCTCTGACATATTACAAACCATATAATGTTCTCCTGGAGAACAGAGAGCTTGATAAGCCAGCAACATAACTGACATGGTTCGAGTTTGTGTGAGCATGCCTGTACTTGGGGATTTGTATTTGACTTGTCAGCTATCCCTGCATGGCTATCAGTTCTGTTACATAAGGGATGCTCCAAAACTTGCTTAAAAAGAAGCACTCGCAGCTCCAAATAAAATTTAGTGTTACCTTAGTGATGTTTCTTCAAGCCAGATTTTCCTTACTACTAAAAAATAAATAAATAAAAAATATAAATATATAAAAGAAGAAAGAAAGAAAGAGAGAAAGAAAAAAAAAATAGCCCAAACAACTTCTTTCCTGTTAAGGAAAGTAACAATTTGTCTGGATTCCTGTTTGCATTACTTGGTAAGTAATGGGCTTCTGGTAATTTGGGGGTAAAGGTTCTCATGCTTTTAAAATACGCATCTTTGATGACCCACAGTTTTGTCATCTACATTTGTTTTACTCATTGACTACAAATGAGGTACTGCTCAGACATTGCATAATTAGAATATTCCCACTAACCTGACACTGCACCCAGCTTCTCTCTGATGATTATTTTATGCAAGACCATATGTCTCAGGGATTCTTTCTCTTCATTTAGCTGGGGGACAGGACAGCAACCTTCTCCCTGTCCCCTCCCCCCTTGCTCTTTGTGCAAGGCACTGCTGAGCAGCATCAGGAAGTAGGCTGGACTTGGCAGCAAGTTGTAGTTAAGAGAACAGATGTTTGGCTGCAGACAGAGGTAGCTGTTAACTACTGTAGTTCCCTTGCTGTAACTTTGCTGGAGAGAATCACTGAAATGGTGTTTCCTATGAAAGTGCGCGTGTCATTGCAAGTTACCTTGGTTGATTGTCTTCTGTCTCATGTGAGGTGGTTTGTTTCCTCATTGCTTTGTGCACAGATTAACACTGGGGAAAAAAAAAAGGGAAATGGTAGGTAGGGGCTGCTTTAACATGAGACACATGATGTGAGACCAATCCATACATACAGCACAGAATTTAATTTTACACATGGATCCCGTGAGTTTTGTGTTTTGTTTGTTTTTTTGTTTTTTTTTAATACTTTTTTTTTTCCATTAAGTTCAGATCATAATGGGATGGACCTTAGGGCGCTATCCAAAAGAATGCAAGATTTCACTTTGGGAATGTGTAGTTCAGGGAGTTTAAACATTGGTAACTGCATGGAGAAGCTGGCCTGTCTAAAGCCTAAGGGGTGCTTTTGACTTAAAAATCCTGAGTACAATTAAGGGCAAAAAAGTGTAAACAGTGTAAACAAGGGTTTTGCTTTGATGAATTTTCTCCTGTAACCTATGCCAGGTTTAAAGTTTACTCTTATCACTATATGAGGGGGCACAGCTCCCACTCAGGTAGAAAAACACAACTCTTGAGTGAGAGAAACCTGTAATGTTACCAGCATACAGACAGCCAAAGTTTTTCACCATCACATGTTCACTTTCACATGTTGTAACGTTCAGTGAATTCTCTGTGAAAAATACTATCTTTTGACAATGAGCATTTCATTCTCTAAAACAAAATTAGGAAATGAGTCCATTTTAATTAAACACCTCCTCCTTTACTTGCGTTTCCTGTTTACTGTCTCAGCAACAGTGTGTGCGTATGAAGTTCTGAGTTACAGAAGAAAAAAAAACCCAAAACAAGGAGTACAGCTGCCAGTAGTACTTTGAAATGACTCATATAAAAACACATGGAAACATGGGTTCAGCCCGTTCGTAGTTTGGCCAGTCAGGACAAAAGAATCATAGAAGCAAAATCATTTCCAGAACTAAATTAACCATCTGTGTGAACTGAGCTTTGATAGGCCCTGCTTGACTTGGGCTGCCCAGGCAAGTCACCAGTCCAACCTGGTTCAAAGCTACTAAACAAACAGAACTACACCGCTATTTTCAATACTCATTCTTCTGAGGAGTTTCACAACTCTATGCTAGGGCAAATCGCAAGAACAGAATAATTTACCAAAGAGGGGACTAACTCAAGAACATTCTTCCACACGCTCCAACAACTTCACACAACTCCAACCCAGAAACCCTAGACTCCACTTACAAGTCTACAGCAACTGTGATCCTGCCTACCCCTTAAATAGATGATACAGGTGTGTGGCATTCCCTGATTAGCTCTTAGTGGGAGCCAAAAGGTATAGTCAATCCCAGTCAATAAAGAACTCAGTAAACTTGAACATCACACTTGACAATTATAACAGGCTTTTTTCTATGTGCACAGATCCCACTGAGACTACTAAGGGTAAAGGTAATTTGAAGTGCTGTTATCTGATGAGAGCCCTCTCAGACATGTTTCAACTGTCGCCTGTGCCATCATCCCTTCCTGCAGCCCTTCTTTCAGTACATTTTATCAAATGAAGTAGCTGTGTTTGGCAATAACAACAAGAAGATTGTGGGTGACTAACTGGAGCATGGTTGCCAGTATGTCTTGATCGAGGATGGAAGCGAGTGAGATGCAGCATTTTGTGATGCAGGTTTCATGGTTAACTGAGAGGTCTTTGGCACAGTACATGAAGAGAACCACATTCTCTTTGCATGTCGCAATATGAACAATTCCAGTTATGTTTGCAGTTTAATGTGGTTCCTATTTGATTTCCTCATGTTTGTATTTTGCTCACTAGATGTTGTGTTTAGAGCATCCCTAGAGAAAAAGATGAACCCACATTTGGAAGGAAGAGAAGAAAGAAAATGGGATAGAAATCCCCACAGAATTTACTGTTAGACTACCGTTTCAGGGTTTTTTTTTTAGTGGTGTTTTGCCATCTTTCTGAATTGAGAAGCACACATTTTGCAGTGAGTGTACACATGAATGGCTGGCAATGTATCAATAGGCCATGCTCCAGACGCAAGCCCCTGTGCACTGAGCAGGAGCTACTACTGCTGTGAATGTAGTTTTGCACACAGACTGTGTGCAAAAAGTGAAGTGATTATATCGCGCTGCCAGCATGATTTGCACATGTCTTGCCATATGTGGGTATAACAAGTATTATTTTGTTTTAAAGGTGAACATTTTCTTTCTCTTTAAAAGAGAAAGGAAAGGTTCTGGAAATAGCAAGTTGGAGGCATTTATTTTCTCACAGTACATACACTTCTGTTCACAGAACAGCACACCTTCCTCTGTAAAGAGCCAAGCTGGCCTGTTACAGGATTGGCAGCAGTTTATTGTTATGCTGGTGTTTTTACTGGGAATCAAGCACCTTACATCCATATATCATTTTCTAGTGTCACAACAGTAGACTTAAAAATTATGATGATGGTTCAATAGTGAATTCAGCTGTGCTGATGACCTGTCCCAGATCCTGACCTCAGTGTGCAGTTCCAGGGAGGAACAGATGCCACGTGAGTTATGATTTATAGTGCTGAGTGATGCCAAAACATTCCTAACTGCATACTGGGGCTAAGCAAAACCAAATGGTGCTGGGAAATAACTTGACACTTAGCGTGTTTTGTTAATTGTCAATGTACAGTTGGGTTGCTCCATGGCTTCTTGCTGCTGCATTGTTCTCATCGTTTCTTGGAACATGAAATTCATTAAAGTGCTGGAAGGGAAGGTTAGTTTAGCCTGCATGTAATGGTGTACCGCATGGTACAGCTCTGTTCCACAGTATGTTCTGAGTGCATGGTAGTCAAAATACTTACAAAGCTGCAGTGCTGCTTTACTGTTTCAATTCCAAGAACCTTTAAGAGGCAGTAATCAAGGTGAAAAGTGAGTCCACTGGGCCCAGTCTGTGACAATTTTAAGGGATACTGGAAGATGCAGGAGGCATGTTTTCTATGGGAAGAAATGTTTGTATAAAGCAGGGGCAACAGTTATGACAAAGCAAAATTAATAAACTGAGGTGGAACTTGCAAAGCCTGTAAGCGCTAGTGTGCCTTTTATCATCTTGTGATTTGGCTGCCTTTTTGCTGTTTATTGCAGGGACATCTGCGTTTTCTATGCTAATGTAATTATTTGTGTAGGTGTATTGTTTCTGAAGCTTAAATCTGACAAAAAATGGTTTTCCAGTTCAGACACCTACAGGTCAGAAACCAACAGCATTTCTGTAAAACATCTCTGAATTAAATTTTCATTAATGACAAAAATGCTAAACCGCTTCTTTAGGAAGGGTAGTCAGGCACTGCAGCTCAAGTCAGTGAGTCTACAGCAAGGGAGAATTTGCTTTTGAGTGCCCATATCTCAGATGCCTTTATTCTGGTAACTTCTGTTTTCAGAATATTACTGAGTGAATAACTTGCATTACTGAGAAGTGCTATGGGTATAGCATCCATTTATATATATATGGGTATAGTATCCATTTATTCAATAGCTGTAAGATGTGATTTCACCAAAAGCCTTAGAGGCTTCTCTGTCTTCCAGCAGTCCTCAGGAGCTGTGCTGAGCGGTGTGTTCAGCACAAAACATAAGCTGCCTTCATGCACTTGTTACTGAGGTAGCTGTTGTAATAACTGTGGAAAACAGCATGACAACGTTTTTAATCTTAGCTGCTCGGCTGGTGCTACTGCAATATGGCAGTGAAGTAACAAATCCTGTATATGGAGGAGCTACACAAAACGGTTTCCTCAGCAGTCTGTTGTTTTGTTGTTTGCTGTTAAATAAGAGGATGTTTGGGACCTGAATTTCATGTCTCTTTTTTTGAAGTACAGGAGACTACCTTGAAGAGCAGAACTGTATTTCCTTCTTTTCACAGCAGCCACACGGACTCACAGAATGGTTTGGGCTGGAGAGGACCTTAAGATCACCTAGTTCCAATACCCAAACATGTTTCCTAACAAGTGTTAAACAGACAAGCTCACAGCTGTGGTCATTATGGTTGGTCTTTACCAACCTAGTTGATTCCATGATGTGACCCTCTCCGCTTTGATTAGCCTCTGTGTGTTGAACTGGTAGCCTGTATGTGTCGAACTGTTGTTCTGCACAGCACAGTTCAGTCTCACACTTTGAGGAACTACTCAGTAGATCCTTGTGGTGGTTTAAGCCCAGCTGGTAACTTAGAACCATGCAGCTGCTTGCTCATTCCCCTACCTTCTTCTTCCCCCCACTCCCAGAGGGATGGGAAGGATAATCAAAAGAATGTAACTCCCACAGGTTGAGATAAGAACAGTACAGTAACTAAACCACTACTGCTACCACCAGTAATAATAATAAGGGAAATAACAAAGAGGGAGAATATAACTGCTCACCCCCTGCTGACTGGTACCCAGCCCGACCTGAGCAGTGAGCTGGGCCTTCCAGGTAACTCCCCCCAGTTTATATACTGGATATGATGTGCTGTGGTATGGAATACCCCTTTGATTAGTTTGGGTCAGGTGTCCTGTCTCTGCTTCCTCCCAGCTTCCCCTCCTCCCTGGCAGAGCATGAGACTCAGAAAGTCCTTGGTAAGAGTAAACATTACTGAGCAGCGACTAAAAACATTGGTGTTGTCAGCATTGTTCCCAGGCTGAAAGTCAAAACCACAGCTCTGCACCAGTTACTGAGAAGGAGAAAAATGACTGCTACTGCTGAACCCTGGACAATTCTCCACACTTCTCAATTTCTGAAGCTGTAAGAAAACTGAGCTCAGGCTGAGTGGTTTCAGTTCTATTTTGTACTTGGGTTTGTGGGGAAATATTTCTTTCTGGGACAGCTAATGATTGGGGCTAGAAGGAAAGCCTTTGCAAGCCTGGGAGAGGAGAGTTGTGTATTTGATGTGGAGCTCGGGTAATGAAATGGGTAACATGAACTCTCAGTGCATGCTGTTAAACTAAGCGTGCTGGTTTAAGCCCAGCTGGTAACTCAGAGCTGCGCAGTCACTTGCTCACTCTCCCCCCCACTCATGAAGGGCTGGGGAGAAGAGCTGAAAGAATATAAATCCGATGGGTTGAGATAAGAACAGTCCAATAACCAAAGTATAATACAAAACTACTACTACTACCACTAATAATTGTCATGATAAGGAAAATAACAAGGGGAGAGAATACAAAACTTAAAAAAGAGGGGAAAGGAAAAAACTCCAATAAACAGAAGTGATGCACAATACAGTTGCTCACCACTCGATGACCGATACCCAGCCTGACCTGAGCTGCAATCCAGGCCTTCTGGCTGACTCCCCTCAGTTTATATACTGGGCATAACATGCTGTGGTATGGAATACCCCTTTGGCTAGTTTGGGTCAGGTGTCTTGTCTGTGCTTCCTCCTGGCTTCTTGTGCCCCTCCTCACTGGCAGAGCATGAGACTGAAAAGTTCTTGATTGGGGTAAGCATTCCTTAGCAACAACTGAAACCATCGATGTTTTATCAGCATTGTCCTCAGACTAAAGTAAAAAATGCAGCACTGCACCAGCTACTAAGAAGGAGAAAAATGACTGCTACTGCTGAACCCAGGGCACTAAGGCAATTTATAGCTCTATTTAAATTGATTTTATGTTAGCAGACCTGTTTAACTAGCCTATCTAGGCATGACCTTACATAGTGACCATTCCAACTTGGCTTGTGGGCAGCAGGTTTCTAAATAATGAATTTGCATTTGATTATCCTGAACTGGGAAAGAGAGAGTGTCATACAATTTTTCATAGAGTTGATTTTGGTTTTGCTGACTCTTCAACCCAGGTTTCCACAGCAAAATAAAGTTTTTAAAAGGAGTGGGAGGGGCTAGTATGGAGAAGGGAGGTGAAGTTATATGCATGTTTTGGTTTCTATGTGCCATTGTTAACTGGAGCTCCCTTAAAAGCTGTCACTGTTGGGATGGCTCATATCCCCCATCTTAGGCTGCAGAAGTGGCAAGGATACTAGATTTCGGCTGTGCATGCATACTGTGTATGAGCCCAGGGCTTATCCCTTTAACTGTGTGGTAAAGCACCAGCATCTTGAAAAAGAGAACTTGGATGGCTAACATGCACCTTGGAAAATCCCTCGTGAGCTGTTACTAAAAGATGATTTCAGTGTGGTACTAGAAAGGGTGAAACAGGAACAGCCCTGGTCTAGAGATGAGGTCTTATTGAATAATGAAGATTGGTCTCGAGGCAAAATGGCTAAGATGCTTTCACATCATTTGTAAAAGAATGCCTTTTATTGGAATGCATTGTGCTAGCTTGGAAGAAACAGCTTTCATGGAAAGAGTGAGAAAAAAAAAAAAAAAGATTAAAACAGACATAAAAAAGTGAGAGCCAGAGCAGGAAAAGAAGAAAGACTCCCAAGTTTCTATGCATCATTTAAAGATGAGAAAATATGTTCTCCTCTCCCACCTGTGACAGGGCAAGTGCTGATTGCTTGGAAAATATTTTCACATTTTGCATTGTGAAAGCTAAATATAAGTTACCATATTGTTGTGAGCCAAATCATTCAGAGAGTGGCATGTGGGTTAATGAGATTTGACCCTTTGCACCAATGCTCTGATTTCAAAATCAGAAAAAACTAGTCAGTAAATCAGTATTTTGTTTTGCACATAATAGTTCTTCTCCCCCTGTCAGCCCCTGCCCCAAACTACATAATGCTTCCTCTGTCTACACTGAGCTAAGAATCAAAAAGTTGAAGTCCTTTTTAGGAATTGCAATGAGAGCCTCAGCTAATATAAACTGCCCAACTTGGAGCTACATTCTTTCCAAAGTTCTCTCTTGCTGTGTCTCATCCAAATGTGTGTGCCTGCAAGGGATTTCTTTTAAAATACTCCTTAATGTTTATAAATGGGGTTTTAAGGGCTAAAAAAGATGATTTGTGCACAACAGTTTGTGGGGAAACAGGTGATATGGGGAGTGCAGGCTATTCTTTTCCTTGGAGTTTGGCATGCTTTTTGTCAGCATAATGACAAATACAGTCATGTTTCTACTGATTTCTAGCAGGCCTAGATTGCTGTGGAGCAACAGAAATCACTAGCAGAGATAAATAGACTAACTAAACAAGAGAGATGTACTTGAAGCAGGGAATGAGGAGTTAAGGGTAAGAGAGAGTTACATTTACTGACATTCAACCAGCTCATGAGCAGGCACAATTCTGGCAAATGAAAGTAGAGAGAGGATGGAAATGGGACTTTCTACTATGCACCTGATTACAAAGGTCTGAATTGATTCTGTGCAGTAGTATATACGAATGTCTCCTAAGACCGTATGACTTATTACAGCGGAAGCTATATACAGACATCACAAAAGTTATCTGAGTGAAAAACTTAAAACTATTGGGGAAAAAAAAATAAAATCACACATTACCATGGAAAGGTAGAAAGAAGTTGTGGATTGTTAATGTGTCTAATCCTACAAACCTAAAGCGACTCATTCCCCCTGAGTTAGCAGAAATCCCATTACTTGCTTAGGGAGGGGGATTAACATTTCTGTAATAGGTGTCACATCTTCCTCCTGGACAACAATAATAAGTAAGTGATGGGCCCTGCTGTGGGACTGAGATCCTGGCAGTGGGAAGAGAGAGTGATCTCTTCATTAGAATCCAGCAGCAGTTGTTGCCAGACAAGTTTTGAATGGAAACTGAAGTGGTCTGCAACACCTGGTTGCTATTCATGCCTCTGCTTGACCATGGGTAATGTGATCACTCTCTGTAAACAGTAAAGTGTGACTTGGCTGAAACTAAGGGTAGCATCTGGGACCTCCAGAAGTACAAATCTGTCAAAGGTGCTTCTCTTCCATTCCATCCTTTGTATTTCCAAGTCACCTGTAATAGTATTGTTTTATTGCAGCCTTTTGGAATCATATTCCTTGACTGATTGGAGAATCAAACCAGACTGGTACAGCAGTGAAAAAAACTTGTCCTACAGAAGGCAGCACATCAAGAGCACTGTTCATTCTTACCCTGCTTTACAGAGGGCATGATGCCAGTACCTGGAATAATGTGCACTTGACTTGATCTGCAGATTGTTGGAAGACTGCTTTTGACTGGATTGGCTTTTGGATCAGGCTCCTTGTGACTAATTTTTGGCTTGAACTTTAGGATTGGGGTGCCTGGAAAATTAGGTTAGGGATCTGGACAGAAATTTAAAGACAAATACCAGGTATCATGTTTTGAAGACTGCCCATGATTTAACAAACTAATCCAAATTGTCTGAACTCCTAGGAGACTTGGCTTTGCATGTCTGCAGAAGTTCTACATGGTCAAGGCAATGCCTTACCAAACGAGACTTAGGCTTATCAAATTTGTGGCTGTTGCACATCTTTCTTCTAGGAATAAGTGTTTGGTTAAAGCATATTCCTCGCTGAAATACCACACAGACCTATCTGTGACTTGTTTCCTCCTTTATGGTAGGTTTTGAAGCAGTCATGCACTGAGATTTTATATTTGGAGCCATCCAGTGTCTGCGTAGGAGGTGAGTTTCTATTACTTTAAAATGATATTTGATTATTATAGCATGGATTTCCTAATGTACCTGAAAGAAAACCTTACAGGTCTCTAGAATAAAACAGTTGTATTTAAAAATTCTTCAAGGAGTTAAAGAAAGATCAGATCCTTCCCTATTGCCTCATTTTTCTCCTCAGAAGAGGTGTCTTCCAGGTCCTCCTCTCATAATTTAGGTAATGCATGTGGAAATTTTGTCCGTGGGACCTGATGAAATCCATCCACGAGTCCTGAAGAAGCTGGCAGATGAAGTTGCTAAGCCACTGTCCATCAGATCTGAAAAGTCATGGCAGTCAGCTGAAGTTCCCCACAACTGGAAAAAAAGGAATATAACCCCCATTTTCAAGAAGGCAAAATGGATGACCCAGGGAACTACAGACCAGTCAGCCTCACCTCTGTGCCTGGCAAAATCTTGGTGCAGGTTCTCTGGAAGGCATGCTGAGGCACATGAAAATCAACAAGGTGGTTGGTGACAGCCAACATGGCTTCACTAAGAGAAAATCCTGCCTGACCTTCTGTGATGGACCTATGGAACTGATGGACAGGGTAGAGCAGTTGACGTCATCTACCTGGACTTGTGCAAAGTGTTTGACACTGTCCCGCACGACATCCTTGTCTCTAAATCAGAGAGACATCACTTTGATAGGTGGACCACTTGGTGGATAAAGAACTGGTTGGACCAGTCTTGTTCAACATCTTTGTTGGTGACATAGACAGTGGGATTGAGTGCACCCTCAGCAAGTTTGCCGATGACATGAAGAAGTGTGGTTTGGTTGATATTCAGGAGCAAAGGAATGCCATCCAGAGAGGCCTTGATGTGCTTGTGAGGTGGGCTGATGCCAACCTGATGAAGTTTAACCATGACAAGTGCAAGGTCCTATGCCTGAGTGGGAGCAATCCCAGGCACAGCTACAGGTTGAGCAGAGATGAGATTCAGAGCAGCCCTGCAGAGAAGGACTTGGGGGTGTTGGTTGATGAGAAACTTAATATGAGCCAGCAGTGTGCACTTGCAGCCTAGAAAGCTGACTATATCCTGGGCTGCATCAAAAAGAGCGTGACCAGCAGGTTGAAGGAGGTAGTCCTGCCCCTCTACTCTGCTCTTGTGAGACTTCACTTGGAGTATTGTGTGCAGTTCTGGTGTCCTCAACATAAAAAGGACATCAATATAAAAAGGACATGGAACTGTTGAAAGGAGTCCAGAGGAGGGCCATGAGGATGATCAGGGGACTGGAGCGCCTCCCCTATGAAGATAGGCTGAGAAAGTTTGGCTGTTCAGCCTGGAGAAGAGAAGGCTGCGTGGAAACCTCATAGCAGCCTTCCAGTATTTGAAGGGGCCTACAAGGATGCTGGGGAGGGACTATTCATGAAGGACTGTAGTGAGAGGACAAGAGGTAATGGGTTCAAACTTAAACAGGGGAAGTTAAAGTTAGATCTAAAGAAGTTCTTTACTGTGAAGGTGATGAGGCACTGGAATGGGTTGCCCAGGGAAGTTGTGAAAGCTCCACCCCTGGCGGTGTTCAAGGCCGGATTGGACATAGCCTTGGGTGGATGGTTTAGTGGGAGGTGTCCGTGGCCATGGCAGGGTGGTTGGAACTAGATGATCTTAAGATCCTTTCCAGCTCTAACTATTCTATGATTCTGTGATTCTAAGTTGAGAGGCATTTATCTGCCCCCCTACCCTTAGTCATGCCCTCATTCAAAGCCATGAAACTTGTTCTGTGACACTTGCATACTATCATGGTTTTAAGAATCTTATTAACATATATGTTCATATAAATACATGAGAATATTTCTAGAGGCCTGATCCTGAGTCTGTGGAGTATAAGCAGTAAAGCATTTAACTGCATTTTTCTGCAGTGAGGGGAAATGCATTTATTAGGTAGAAGAGTTGCACAGAATTTTAAGGGCTGGTCTTTTTTCTGGGTTTCACAATCCATGGATAGCTTGAGACCAATCCAAATCATGCAGTTGCAAAACCTCCTTATTTTAATGTTTCTGTAACAACATGGACTGTCTCAATGAAACTGGTGGCCTTGATAAATAAACCATTTTCACTCCTCCTCTGCACAGCTCACAAATAGCATGGCCCTTCACAGCCTCCAGAGAAGTAGCACTAAGGAGAAGTGTTTTCTTCATCTGGCACTTGAAGTCGGCCTGAGCCAGGTCTGGGGAACCTTCTGGTGATGAGACCCAGATTTCTCATTTATCACTGAAAGGTCTTTTCTTACTGTGCAACTGAGCCCCAGATCCTATTGACAGTCAGAATTAACCTCCATTTCAGTAGGGCTGCTTCAGTGATTAAGATCTGGGAACAAATCTTAATTTTTCCTATAGTGACCTAACTGATGAATGCAGTACCAGAGGCCAATTAAAGAAAAGAGACCTGAGTAAGTTTTAAGCATTACAGTGTTGTGCTTCAATTATTGCAAGCTGTATCAAAATTCTTGCCTAATTTACTGCAGTGCACTAAATTAGTGATATGGGGTTTTTGCTTTTCTCTCCAGAGGAATTTCAGGTTGTTCTTAGAGGAAGTGGCTTAACCCTTGGAGGCAAAACTGATGGCATTAGTTGTACCTATCAAGTGAACGGAACTACAATTCGTAAGTATTCATGTTTGATATTATCTACCTTGTTATTTCCCAGTATGTGATTTATTTTGTTTCGCATTACCTCATTTAATTAAAATCCAAAGAGAAAAATATCAAAGAGGAGGAAAACAGGAAAGGCTCTGAGGGCTAGTAAAAGGATGCAAGTTATTTCACATCTTGCCCAGTGGCTTGAATTTGCTACTCCTTGCCATAAGCTGTAAACTGTGACTGGTGTTTGGCAGCCCAGCTGACCATGTGAATTAACATGGTGGTAACTGTCTGGCTTCTGATTTTCAAGTAAGCAGATACTTGCTGCTGAAAAAAAAATGACCACAGAGTGTGTCAACCAAGCGCCCCTTCTTGTAAGAAGGCCCAAGTCAAGACACAGGCTCTCATCATGATTCCAAAAGGCACTGTTTTGTTATATTCACCTGCCTTGTTGTCCTGTGCAGTTCTGGTTTCCTCAACATAAAAAAGACATGGAACTGTGGGAGCAAGTCCAGAGGAGACCACAAGGGTGATCAGGGGACTGGAGCACCTCCTGTATCAAGATAGGCTGAGAAAGTTGGGGCTGTTCAGCCTGGAGAAGAGAAGGCTGCGTGGAGACCTCATAGCAGCCTTCCAA
>JASSUY010001613.1:0-11036 GCA_032466535.1 Forpus xanthops
GCTAAAAATCCATAACACAGTGCTACACCAGCTACTGCTTAAAGAAAAATGACTGCTGCTGCTGAACCCATGACAGAGGTAGTGCTGAGGAACTCCCTAACATGACCTATGATGGAGAGCGGACACCAATTAGGGTATTTTGTATGAACACACAAAGAGAGTGAGGCCTGCAGAAAGAGATGAAAACACTCAAGGACAAAGAAGCCTTGTTCTGACAACCTTCTCTGGCATTAGCATGACAGACAAAGGGACATAGTCCAAGCACAGATAATGAGGTAAGAAGGAACAAGAGCTAGAAGCACGACAAAAGGAGAGCCAGGTACATGGAGTTAAGTCTTTGCTTCCTTACTCTTTCCTCCTTAGGAAGAAAACCTAAATCACTATCACTATCACTAAATCACTATCACTAAGCCTTGGAGCTTTCCAGATGGTTTTTATTTCTTGCCTGTAAAATACTGGAGATGGTCAGGCAGCTCTGAGCATGTCCCTAATGCTACTGGCAGTGCAGAGCTTCCCTACATGTGTCACCTATGGTGAACAAAATAAAGTCTGTAAGCTCCAGGAACACAAGTGGAGCTGCAGGCAGAAGGGCAGAGGAAAACTGCAGGTAACAGTGGGACATTTGCTTTGGTGTCTGCTAGCTTTGCACCAAGAGGTAGACTCAGGTTTTCTAAGACAGTAAGAAAAGAGAGGTAAGAAGCAGCTGACCATCTGTCCCACTCCTGTTCCTTTCCAAGCTACAATTCCACTCGGAAGAAAGCAAGACAGCCAGCAAACCTTTTCTGAAAGATAATGGTACAACCAAGGCGGCATTTCAACAGCTGACTTCTAAGAAGAGCATCTGTCTCCTAGCTCTTACTGCTTGTCTTTCCCACTGCTCTACCAGCATTCAGAGGTCATTATTAAAAAGAACAATAACAACAACAAATCACCGTCATCATTCCTTATGAATTCTGAAGGCCACCAATGTCACCATCAGTTACAATGACACAAGTCACTCCCTTCTTCACACAAATGGATTTACAACCAGTTTAAAGGCTAGTGTCTCTGGGTGCACTTCACCCCTTCTGCTTCTTCCTCTCTGTGCACACACACTCTCCTCTGGCAGCAGCTGCTGGAAGAAATTATGAATTCCATTATTTTTCATCCAAGCCAACTTTGAGTATATGGGAGAAGCACTGGAGGCTGCAGGCTCATTAGCAGAAGATTCGTATTGCTACCTTCCATATTATTCACCTTCTCAGATTAGGTGAAACATGCCTGCCTCAACCTGTTTAATTAAAATGCAGGTGGTGGACTCTCCTCAACTCCAGAGCCCACCACACATTCAGACAGTGACAGCAACCTGGTAGAATAAAGCTCTTGATATAGTGGCTGCTCTAACAGAGTCTTAATTTCAGTTGAGCAGAACAGCACCTCTGGTAGCAGCTGCATTTAGGGCTGCGATGAATATTGGTACCCAGCCTCTTGCTGAACACTTACTGCCTTTCCAATCAAAGCCAGCATCCTTGACAGCTGAACTGTTAAATGAATTAACAAGGCGAGAAGGGGGCTTGCCAATGGGGCTGCAACTGCCTTCATAATTTCTGCAAGTGGTGGCTTTCAATTTTTCTGCCATTTGTCAGGAGATGCACATGGTTCTCTAATGAGCAGGGCAGAGCTGCAGCCAGGTCTAGAAAGGCAAAATTACAAGGATCTTCTAGTCTGTGGAGGAGAAAGATCCAGATGCTTGAGGCAGGTGGCAGAAGAACTGGCTCTGTTCAGACTGAGCAGGCAGTGCATCCTTCCTGGCTGCACTGAGCACAAGGACTCCCAGCCCACTCTCCTGACATGAGGAAGAATTGCTCTCCATGCCAGCGAGCTTTGCAAACATTCCGGCAGAACTCAATTTTGAGCCTTTGATCTTACAAGCTACTGCAAAAAGAAAAAGGTTTTGCTCCAAACCACATCCCCAAAACCCAAAGTACTTGCATCCAGCTCCCTTATTGACCAGGTAAGTCAGGATACAGAGGTCTGTTACTCTGTTCCGGCCTGATGCATACGAGCAGGTTGTTCTCTCTCCAAATTTCCCCCTGCCCATCAGTCAGAGGCAAGTGAGATCTGAGCACTTGGGCTGCCTGGGGAGGCTGCTGGCTAGGGTACAGCTCAATGGCACTCCCAGACTTAAGAGGACCTCCCCATTGGGTGTTTTTGGTTTGATTGGTCAATCTGCCAGAAGATCGGTTATAATGTTTTTTTCTGTTCCAAGTTTGTCAGGAGGTTCCATTACTGGAGCTTTTATTGTAAAAAAAAAACAGATATGAGGGTAGGAAAATCTTCCAGTCTAACAGAGGAGAGGACAAGAAGGAAGCAAGGAATTAGACACACTTCCTCCTGCATCATTCATCTGCCTGCACCAGACACAGAAGCTGAACAGCCCATCAACCCTCTGTATTATTCCCAGGTGTCCCAAACTGTATGAAACACCCCCTAGAACTGCACAGTACTGGGTACTTGTCTGAGCTGGCCTAAATCCAGTACACTTTCCCAAAGGCAAGTGCTGTATATTGCTTTTTACAACTGACAGAGGAATGTTCTTGCATCTACCACAATTGCTGGAACGCATATGAAAGAAGGAAGGGCTGTTTAACAGTACTAAGACGCACATTATAAGGGGCTTTCAGCCTGGAGACTGGTTCCCTTCAGTCATTTTGTGTTCAGTGCTATGCCTGTGTTGTCAGCACTTGTTCACTGGGCAGGTTTTCTCTATTTTTAACATGGATGCTCCAGTTGCTGAAGCTAAGCAGACCCATTTTTTTTCCAGCTTACTGCTTAACTGCTTTTACCATGGGTAAGAAAATCAAGCAAACAATAACAAAAACTTGTATTTTCACAGCACACTTAAACTCAAAGGTGTCACAAATCAATTTGAAACTTAAATTGCAATACCAGCTCCAATCACTTTACTCACAGTATAAATCACAGCCAGTTCTGGAGGTGGAAGAGGCAGTTCTATAACAAAGTGTAATAACTTCACACAACACAAGTGAAAATTGGCAGGAAGATCCTACATTCATCATTTCTACCACATGAACCTGGATTGTCCCTAACCAGAGGTAAATCCAGGATCTCTAAAAATCCCCATCAGAGTCACACTCAAACTTCAGATACACCAGTCCTGCCTGTGAAAAAAAGTCTCCTTGATGCATCAGTTTCCTCCCAAGTTTGGCTCCTTCCACTGCTTTGCTCCCTATCCAAGTTACCATAAGGATGACCTGGACAGTGGGATTAAAAGACACGATGTATCAGCATTTCCTCGTTTTCCCCAGCTGACTTTCTGGGCTGTGTTCATGTGTATAAATGCATGTGCTGGCTCCATTCGCAGCAGTGAGATACTGAGCTCTGAAACAAAAAATGTATTTTGAAGCCAGCTACAGTTGGCTCCACTTGGGGCTTTCTTCACTGCAGTTGCACAAGAGCAGCAGCAAGCTAGAAAAAGATGTAAATATTGCCAGCTGTCTGCAGAACCATGCTGTTCTGATTAATTTATGATGTTTTCAGAGGCAGATAGTGAATGTTTCACCATATTTGAAATTAAAAGGTAAGTGGAGTTTAAAAAAGGTGCAGTAGGGTTTAAAAAAGATGTGCTTTGCTTAGTTTTCATCAATAGAATATTTAATGAATAAGAATAAAATGAATTACTGCTGGGTTTGATAGCTTCCACTTCCTAGCCTTGAGACAGAAGAACAGAAGTGTAATCAGATCCCTTCACAGAGGCAGAGTGAACAAGAGGGTGTGTGTTGCCTATTCTTGTTCTAAGCTTCAAAAGATACTGCTGCAGAAATTGTTACCGTAACTAACAACTATTTCAACACCAGCTTCTTTCCAGCTGGGGTCACCATAAATACAGCACTGCTGCTGTGGCTGTGAAGAAGACATCAGCTATTCCAGTCCTGCACTTCTCTGGGTAGAGTTACCCAGAACAGGCTCAGCTGCAGGTTATCTGGGCTCTGCAAAATCACTGGTCTCACAAAGCATTCAAAGAACACGTCTAATTAACTGTTTCATCCTTATATCCACCTCCAGCCGTTCAATGGAGGGATTTTAACGTTTCATAAAGACAGCCTGGATTCATGCACTAGGCTTGTAATAAGGAAAGGCAATAACAGTGCCACTGACCCTCAGCTTCTGTAGAGGCTAGATGCAGCTATAAAGTCTGCATATTCCTGAGTGTAATCATCATCTATGCCTCCAAAGCTAGCACCAAACTAGACATAGTCTAGTCTTCTTGACTTCAACAGCATAAAACTACAGCAAGGTGTGGCACAGGCACGCAGGCTGTATGTCTGCGCACAGGCAATATCTCTACACAGAGAGTTATAAAATAAAAGCAGCAGCTTTCCAAGTCTCCCTTGTTTTATAGTTTTGTTTCTTTTCCCTTGTGGCTTCCCTGTGCTCCACTTTTCACTTCTTTAACTTGAGTCAGTTTTTCCCTCAAGCTAATTTGGTATGAACAGTCATCCTCCTGCAACTCCAAACAGATTTTCTCTTCTTTCTTTCAAATGCCTTTTCTCCCCTTGTTTGTGTAGACTCACTGGCTTTCATATGGCAAGGAACTGTCAGTGACAACCTATTCCTGGAGAGGACGCTAAAAGAAACTGTTAGTGATCACGAGTGGGGGATTTTTCACCATCCCTTTTCCAGGGCAAATATTGAATATTATCTGGAGAATACTAAAACAGGCTGTTAACTTTAAAAAAAAAAAAAAAAAGAAGAAAATAAACTGATTTTCCTCTACCTACCTGCTTCACCCACAAACACTTCCACTGGTGTGCTGGTAGGGCTCTCACCAATTATATTATATGCTGTCATTAATACTTCATATCTCTTGTATTTCTTCAACTCTGAAAAAGTAAAATATTACATTGTTCTATTACACGTTATAGAATATTATTTATATTATCTAGACTCCACCACTTCTTTACCACCCCACCAACTTCCCTCTTGTGAAACACGGCATTAGAACAGTACAATGATGCAACATCTACTTCCATCCTTCCTTAACTCACATCACTGCAGGATTTGCCTAATTATGAAAGATCTTTGCAATGAAACGGCAGGATTTTCCAGTGTTTCCTCACACTGTTGCTTCAGTAGGAGTAATCATTCCTGATGAGTAACTAGCTAGAAGAATATTGCCAGGTCATTTTTAATGACAAAAAAGGCAGGACTTTCCTTTGAATGAGCTTTACAGGCTCATTTTGATCTTGTGGTAGAAGAGAATGTAGCTTCAAGCCTTTGCCTAACCCCAGAGACTTTGATCTAGGGCATCATTTAGCAACTGCACGGCTCAAGAATGTCACGGCTGAAGCAGGCTGCAGAAGATCTGCAGGGAAGAATCTGGTGTCCCATCTGAAGTACTGCATGGGTAGGCCTTCTTCAAAGTGACCACAGCCTGAATATCAATCACAAAGAGAAAGGAGAATTTGGAGCCTGGACTCAATTTGGCAACCAATTTGTTTGCTGACATACAGAAACTACTCTGACATATGAGGTAGGAGAGGGAGAGCAGTGTGAAAAGACCTAGAGAAGCCAATTGTATGAGGGTAATTAACAGATGCAAACAAGGGTGGAGGAGAAATCATGTCAACGTCAGCAGGGATGCAGCGCCTGAGCAGTTTCAGACTGCTTTTTCAGGATGAAAAGATCAATCCTAACAAATATTTATCAGCTACAATATTTAGCAGTGAAATTAAGAGTAAGGGAGCAATCAATAATATAAATTGCCCTATTTAGATGAGCACTGAATTGATTAAGACACACATGGTCGGGGGTCCAAATTTCTCCCTTCGCCAACAATATCCACTGCTGTTTATGAATCAGATAGTACCTTTAACTCTGTGGCTGACAATACGCCATCAGTTTGGCAAGGTTCAATAAGCCCAATCATACAGGTTCATCAAATTCAGTTTCATGGAAGTGTTTACAACTGTTGTGCTCCTGTATGTGACTCATAGTCCAGCATCATTCCCCAGTCTCAGGCACACTACAAATGATATCCTATATATGTGATACCATTAAACTCAGATGGACTGCAAAACATGGAGGAAGCAAATCAGCAGTAATGATGCTAAGTTTGTAAACAAACTCCAGTAAAGTATATAAGATATAGTACTGGGTAGTTTGTACAGGGAAAGTTTAACTGCTGCCATGAAAAGTCACAAGGGAGATGTTAGTGTTAACTGGATGTGGATGAAAATGGAACACATGAGAGTTCATGCATGCAAGTTTCAATGGGGATAGGGCTTCATTTTTTTTTTTAGCTCATCACAATCTGTGACTCAAAAGCCTTGGGCAAAACCTATCTAGTGAACCATCATCACCACAAAGCAACTTGCCTTTTAACTCTGTCGAATGCTATTTTATTCATTTCCAATTGAAAACACCTCTGGAGATGCACATAAATTCATCGGACTCACTCTAAACTGGCCTCCTACTCCACAGAATGCCTGAGCATCGCAATGCTTGAATCACAGGACTAATGATGTGATGCAGCTAAACTCAGATGGACTGCAAAATATGTAGCAAGCAAATCAAAATTCATTTAGCATCAGCAATACTGGGTTGTTACAGTCAATAATGTTTTACCTTCCCAGCAGCCACATTTTTACAACAGCTACCTACTTGCATCATCAGTGCCTCTTGATGTAGGGAATGCTAAGGCTTAAAGAAAAGGAAGCTCAAAGAAGCAGAATCATTAATCTGTGTTGATTTCTACTAGATCCGCTGAGGACAACCACAGAAGTTTGCCTGTAGTGTATTTTGTACCATTACAAAGAGTCTCATCTAAAGGCAATATGCACTTACGTGTTAATTCATACGTCGTTAATGCAGAGCTGCTGTTCACTGTCTTGAAGCTGCTTTGGGCTATTCAGGGTAAGCAAAGCAGAAAGCTTGTTACAGTGCAAGGAAATAGTTATTGCAAACGATGTACAGCAGACAGAGGCAAATGATGCAGCACACACATACACAGTTTGAGCTTTAGAACTATACCTTGAAGGGCAATAAAATCACATCACTCTCGCATAACACATCAAAAGCGTGTCACTCACACGGGGCTGTTTCATTTCCTCCTCAAACAGAGAATCTCACAAATATACAATACAGAAATGTTCTGACACCTATATTGCGTAGAACAAATGGGTAAAAAGGAAACAATTTACAGGTGGGAAATTCTCAGCATTGTATTGCCTCCTTATTTCTCAACACACAAAATTCAAAACCTTAAGAGCTGCAGGGTAAAGACCTGGAATATGGGCCACAAAAAGCCAACACTTACAATAGAACAGGACCTGTTTCTTTAAATGTGTGTTAGATCCCCACAGTTTCACTTACAGAATTCAATGTTCCTGCTGTGAGTTAACTGTAATAATATGCTAAGCTGTGCAAAACTGCAGGTCAGTGCAGAACAGAGGTGTTAAGGTAAGGATTGTCATATTATAAAGAGGGAAATTCCTCTTAAAATACACTTTTCTCCACCCCTTTCTCTCTCTTGACTTTATGGAGAAGTACAACACATTTTTTAATACTCTACAGCTATTAGGAACATAGATGGAAGGACAGCCAAGAAGAGGGAAGACAGAAAACCAGTAGGTTTCATAGGCTCCCTGGCTTGTGAGACTAGAGAGCATCCAAAGCCATTATTTCATGATCCTATACATAGTCAGCTTTTGACTGGAAAAATCCCTTATGAGTACCTGTAGGCGCTTTACATCTCTACTCTCTCCTGGTTAAAACTCGTGCAGTCTGAGAAGTCTCATTCAAGCACTGAATCCATAAGTGAGGTCAGAGTTAAGTGCTTACGTTATATTTAAAGCATCCACTTTTTTCACACTCCCATACAACCTACTCTCCCTTTCGTAGAAACCACTTTTATGGGCTCAGGGAAACATGGAAGAGGATTTAAAATATGAGAATAGTCTCACTCAACCCTATTCTGCTAGAGTATTATCATATTCTGAATATTCCACATCAAGCAGGACAAAAGCTGGCCCCTCTGTGAGCATATCTCATTCCTGGACCATATATACCTGTCAGGCTACCGAGTGCTCTCATCTTTGCCTCAAATCATCTTACTCTGCCTATTCTTCCCTCCGATTTCCTTTCTAGCTTTTGTGTAAAAATCCTTTTCATTTGTCTAGCATTCCTCTCCACCTTCCTTTCATATGAACCAAAAATCCCAGTGACTAACATGGCAAACATGCACCTTAAAATTCCTGCCCATTTTTGCTATTTACTTCCAAAGTAGGGACAAGCACTTTGAAATCGTAAAAATTCTATTTAAAATTTCTCCTCAGCTGCTTTCTGATACTAAAAATCCAAAATGTCAATTATAAAAACTACTAAAAAAATACCAAGAAAGAAAAAGGTTCCCAGCTGAGGAAAATGAACTCCCTCTTTTGACTGATGGCAGAACAAAGTATACCAGGGTAATCATGAAATGGAGGTAGCAGAAGACAGGAAATCAGAGGCTATATCGGGGACAGAACATCAGTTTGAGCATGCTGGCATAGATTAGCATGTACCATTACAAGTGTTGCTGATCAGACAGAAGTTACAACCATTTTCCAGCATCTTCAGTCTGAGTTTGTAAAAGCTAGATTATCCCAAGCACTCTTAGACACAACTGTGTGTTACTTCCGTGGAGCAAGAGAGCACAGAGTGATTGGCATAACAACAGATTACTGTTCTGGGATATTACAAGGTCCAAAACACAGGCTTACCTGTGAGCTCTGCTCTTAAAGCTGAAGGGTTCTGGATGGTTTTGGTTTCTGTTCCAGATCCAGTGTCATAATCCAGCTCCCGATAGTAGATCCGGTATCCCAAGAGCAAGCCATTTAGACTCTCAACTTTGGGTGGCTGAAAAACATTCATATAAGAACAGGCTTGTTAAGATGAGCATTGTAACAAACATCTGTCACAACAGGCAGTAGCTGTACACTGGTCCTATGCAAAGGGACAACAGTGCTCTCTGATGAAAGCAGCCATGAATAATATACAGGGCATACACAGTGTCAAAGTTTGTGTGATTTGAAAAACACAAGTTAAAGGCAACTTTGATAATTTCACTCAGCTGTGGCAGTTACGAAAGGCTCTTCAAGACTGACACCTGATGCACTACACTAAGAGCTAAGCTCCTTTCCTTCTTGGTGCACAGAAACTTGTGTGTGACAAAGAACATAAATAAGCATGTCCCTGAAAGTGCATAGTGCTGGCCACCAACACTGGAACAGCAAAACAGTATTTCACTTATTCTGAGATGAAAAGAAAGAAATTATTTTGTCAAAGATAGCATTTCCATAGTGGCTATTTTCCTTGGGGACTGTTCGTACAACATTCTTCATTTGGCATGATTTTATTGAAAAGACTGATGAGAAAATAACAAAGAATTGGTATATTCCACCTATGATTAGGAAGATAAAAATACATCTAGTAGCCCCAAAGAGGTACTTAGAGAAGAGTCACAGTATAGTAGACTCTGGTGTGTTGCACATGTCCAGTCCCATAGGCAAACCTAGGTCTCCCCTATAACAGCTTGGAGCAGTATAGGAGGTATGACCACAGAGCTGACCCAGATATGAGGGTTTTTTCCTTCCGCAAAAGGCTGGAAGATGCTCAGAGACATAGTACCTCAGCAAGGATTATCAGCAGCCACTCACATCTTCCTTCAGATAGAGATACACAGCCAGAACACCGAAAAGGAGATTTTTGTCTGAATGGCTTGCTTAAATAGAGACAAGCAGAGGGATTCTTTATGTTTGGTGAAAAAAAATTACTTTCATGAGTCTAATACAGGCTAAGAGCTGCAGAGAAGAAAAGATGCTCTGAGCCATTTATCTTCTAAAGATTCTTGTACTGAAATCTAAGAGGTGAAAGTATAAATGAAAAGGATTTTAATGATGATCTCACGTTTAATCCAGAAAGATCCCTAGCAGTCTTGAGAACTCTACTAAGGAAAACCTGCCCAATGTGGAATTAACCGCTGGTGTGAAACACTGTCACAATACAAGGTAATGCCACATGTAACTTTAATGAAGAAAGGAAGACTAGGAAAGGGGAAGGTACTTGGTAATAACCTAGTACTCTGCTTCCAGAAATGACAAGAATTTTCCATTACTTCAATATGATGGCAGGGGGACAGTGCGGGCAGTCCTGTCTCAGGGCAGAGGCTTTGCTTTGGCTGAAGGAATTAAGTAGAAAGATTGCAGTATATGGAAACCAAAAAGGAAAATATGTGAAGCACTGTGTAAGAAAGCTACACAGCTACCAGGAAAAGGAGGAGAAATACTCCTGCAAGAAGCAGCCTTCTTTGGCAGTTGACCTGCCCAGAGCCTGCTGAAAGCAATCCAATAGTCCTGAGATCTTGCTGTACTTGCTCTGCATGGCTGGAGAACCTCATTCATCATCATTTCATGCTCATTATTGTGCTGCGTACTTTGGAGAAACTCTGACCACCTTTCACTATTATTTAGTGTCTGCCTTACAGAATGACCTAGGAATGGAGATTGTGAGAGATCTCAGGAATCATCAGGACTAGGCCTTCCAAGACTGCAGAAAGTCACCTTCTTAAAGTCCATTTCACAGTCGGAAACTCCACCAAAAACCAAGGTGACTTTTCTGCTTCCCAGTATTCCTATTGGAAAGCTGTTTCAAGCCTCACTACCTGGGTGGTTTACAAACCTTCATTTAATTTCCAATCTAAATAATTCATAGCTAGTCTATAACCATTTGTTACTGTGCTAACATTGCCTTTTGGGTTGTACTGTTCTTCTCCCTAAGGGGTGTTTACACCTGTAAAGTATTTTGAAAAGGGCAATCATATTCCTTCTCAGGCTCCATTGTACAAGGCAAATAAATCAACCTAGAATCATAGAACAGTTAGGGTTGGAAAGGGCCTGAAGATCATCCAGTTCCAACCCCCCTGCCATGGGCAGGAACACCTCCCACTAAACCATGCCACCCAAGGCTATGTCCAACCCAGCCTTGAACACTGCCAG
>JASSUY010001614.1:0-49742 GCA_032466535.1 Forpus xanthops
CCCCCCCCCCCCCCCCCCCCCCCGGCACGTCTGGTATCGTTTTCTAATTTAAAAAAAGCAGAGTCCTTTTAAAGAGTTTAAAACTTCTCTGGCAGAGGAACACACCGCGTTTCAGCACAACGTATTTGTCACCTGTTACCATGTCCTCCCCAGTTTTGTTTTTAACGCCTCAATTGATGTAGTACCTTAGAAGTGGCTACATACAGACAAGATCAAGTTAGACGGGAACTAGCTTATGTATTTTACATCTCCCTTTCTCCTTACCCATAGCCATTGTGCAAGACATTTGGACAAATCCAAAGTAAGATCCAGAATATTTTTAAGCTCCAAAGATGAGCTTTGTCTTGAGAGAGGAACTAGACATCATCACTACAGCACTACATAGCTTCCAAATGACTTTAAAAGAAAAAAAAAAAGGATGTGAATTTCCAGAGAATAGTCAGGTTCAAATGCAGAGCAGAATAAATCTTGGGGGGATTCCCCTTGAGAGATGTGGTCATCTCCCCTTGTGGACATGATGCCAAGTGACAAACCTCAGGGCTATTTCTTTCCATGCTGGTAAGGAAAATGAACAGGAAATCTTATGACTGGATAGCCTGCTTCAAACCTAAAATGCTTCTAAGCTCTGAAGGGCACCAACACAGTTACTGTAGATTAAAGACAAGGACATGCCATACAGATGGACATAGCAGAGAACTACAGAAGATGACAACACGGTATATTTTGTTTCTGACTTGGGACAATTTTACGTTTTACTTCAGGTGAAGTTTGAGGTCCAATTCCTGCAACTGAATCCATAATGGAATATTAGAGTCTCACTGATTCCTTATGGGAGAGCATGAGAAGAAAGAGCCCTACAAAAAGGTTCCGCTGAAAAGCCTAAGCTAAAGTTTAAGGATGTTTCAATACTACTTAGGTTTTTTGTACTAAAGGGTATGAAGATACATAGAGTTCTCTTTAAATAAACACATAAAGCTGGAAAAATACTGAACATATGAGCTTGGCTTCTTGGCGTACTTGATGTAATTCCTTGATATGCATTTGGAAATATAAACAAACCCCAAACACTTATCATGGCAGACCTGTGTACTGTGCCTTATCTGTAAGTTTCCAAACAGAAATGTTAAGATTAGCATGCAGCTATACTGTAGCTAACATGGGCCTTTTATCAAAAGTGAGTGGAATTTCTTCAAACACTAATGCACTTTTCCAGTCATGCTCTGAGATTCTGGGATAAAAGTGGATTTCTTTTCCTTTTTTTTTTTTTCTGTCTTCCAGTTGAGCTCAGCGTTGGCAAAGAAAAATCTCACTCGTGTAGATCTGCCTTACAGGGGAGTTACCGCAAGTCATTAGAGCGTTGTAAGTAATGTGACCATTGAGATTGCAGTGATTTTCCAGAGTGCCTCTTTAGTAAACGGCCTAAAAGGCAGATGAAAAAAACAGCAGTTTGCTTGGGCTGCATGTTTTATAAGCAATCTTTATCAGCTTCTGACCTGCCCTATTCAGGGGAGCCTTGTGGCTTCTTATTTGCATACGGCACTCTGAAACGCAGGGAAGATAGGCTGATGTGGAAGATTCAAAAAAATAAAGGACACGGGCCCCCACCACAGCCCCCTTAGGCCAGAGCAGAAACCGCAAAACCCGGGGCATGTCAGCCCGGCAGCGGGGCCCGCAAGGGGAGGCATCATCACCGCCGAGCCCCCGCGCTGCAGCGGCCAGAGGACCCGGAGCCCCTTCCCGGGGATCCCTTTGCTTCCGTCCGGCTTGCTCGTTTTTCAAACCATGGCGGGGGGAGAGGAAAAAAGGGGAAAAAGGGATCCCCGTCCATCTGCGGTCTGACTGGGGACGGCTGCCTGCCCCCACAGGGCACAAAGGGTTGTCGCACGGCTGGGCTCCCCAGAAGGCTGCTGGGCGCCGTCCTCATGCGGGCAGCACCCTCCTCCTCCCCGGCAGTGGGAGGAAGGGGCCGGGCGACGCATTCACCTGGCGACACCTGTCCTTTCCCCGCCGCTCCCCCCCGCCGGGTAACTCCTCCCCGGCCGCTCCGGCTGCTCCCGGCTCGGTGCACCGCTTTCCGTCCCGCCTCGGTTTCGCTCCGGCAAGAGCAGCCCCAGGTAAGCGCGGTGCTCCCCGCCGTGGCCCTCTCGCCTCACACGGGCTCTTCCTCCGGGACCAGTCGGCTCCCACAGGCCGGGGAGCACGGTCTCCCCTTGGGGGGGCGGGATCCGGCCAGGCCGCTCCGAGTGGCGCCTGTGGTTTTTGGCTTTTGATTATGGAAGTTTACTCTGGGGGAGAGCGGAGGGACCCTGGGAGCACCTGAAAATCGCCGTCACACTTACGGGCCGGAATCTGCTGGGGCTGGGGGAAGTGGGGAGGAGGGGACACGTATGTCGTCGTCTCCCAAGGGCGAGAAAAGGAGGTACGGGTGGATCAAACCCCGGGGGCTGGTAAACTTTCCTCTTTCTGCGGAGTTTCCCTGTGCTTTACCCGGCTGCCCCTTTTCCGCAGCCGGTTTCTCTAGTGGCAGATGAACGCTAAAAAGCTGGGGTTCCCTGCAGAGCGGTGGGCAAAGCAAGGTGGGTGCTTCGCACTAGCGCTGTAGAGGTGAACGGGTATTGTGCGGTTCCAGGAGGTACGGGAGGAAAGGTGTCCGGTGCTGTACGCACGCCAGCGCTGGCCCACCTCTGCCTTCTCGAGATGGAGGAGGTTCATTTCTTGCGTCGTGGTGGAAGGAAACGAAACGCTGCGAGATTAGGCAGCTTTGTCAAGGTCATGGCGTGAGCAGTTGGCCACAGAGAGAATGGTCAGCGTCTGGTTCTGGGGTCTCTGTTGTGTTCCTTACAAAAGCACTGATTTTTGATTATGGTTATCTCAACTTGTCAAGTAATTTCGGAGGAGTAACTTTGCTGGTAGACTGCCTTCACACAGAAGCCCTGGCACTGAAACTACAGGGCCAAAGTTTTGAATGCTGAAATCAGCTCTACTTCTCACTTCCACTCATGTGGTTTTACTGACCATCGCAGCTTATGCGGACATTGAGTTTCACCTCAGGTTTCTGGGTGGCTGCGTGTTGGTGAATTTAAGAGACCATTCTCACACTGTGCCTTTGTCCTAACTATTACTGTTTGCCCTGAGTAAAGTGACACTAATACCTTTTAGCGCTTTAGGAAAAGCCAAAGGAAGCAGTTTCACCTCTGAAGGATGACTTGTGTCAACTAAGATAGTGTTAGGCCAGGAAATAGATGGACGTTGTATGTGGTATAGGTCAATGAAACTGGGAAGTGATTGCACCTGTGGCTATTACTATTACTGGTGTCAATGTAAAGCCAAAAGACAGGTGGACTAAGATTAAATTTAATGTCAAAGTAGGACTTGAACTTTTTTCATTTTTCCTTTAATTCTTAAACTGTTAAAAATTATACTGGTACATAGAAAAGTTTGCCTGGAGCAAATCTGGCACAGTAGTCTGGCCTGAAAACGGAAATAAGTTGAAAATATGTTCCTGGATGTTGATGAAAAACCAAAGCAAAACTGATCAAAATATTTCCCTTGGAGTTACTGCTCCTGAACATAAGGGCTCTTCCTCGTGTCAGGCAAGGTTTGGTCAACACTGAATAGTTCCAGTACTGCGATGGTAGCTCAGTTTTGTCTGAGCTGCTATATCTGTATTTCTCCCTGTCTTCGGTGCCTGGATCCCTAAACCTGTCTCTGGCAATAGGAGCCTCCCTGGGGAGTGAGTTCAGATCTCCTCCAGCAGGCTTGCTTTTCTTTCTTGAGTGTCAGACACCCCTTGGAGGCGATTTACAGCTCCTCAGGATCACAAATTCACAAGTTGAAAACAGCTGACCCAGGGAAATACCTAAATAACTGATTTGTTAATATGGCTAGTTTTTATTTTCCTGCAGAATGGGTACTTATTGGTACCATATTCATACAGTATTCATTTTCAACTCAAGTATGGTAGACAGATATTCTTGAGAGCTTTTTTTTTCCTTGCTGGAGTCTTTCAGTGCTATAGACAGAGACTTGAATTTTCTTGCTAGGTGAGGTTCTTTGCTTCTGGCATGGATGGAGAAGGACAGAGGCAGAACTGGGGATGTAAGGTAGGGAAAGAAAGCATCCCAGTGGCAGGCTGCCTGTTGCTGTATCCTCTAGCAATGCTGTGATCTGTGCATGAGGTGGTGCGTGGTGTGGGAAATGGCTGTCTCTGCAGTTGTTGCCTGACCAATAGATCCATCTCCTACCATGTCAGCAAATCTTATTCTTCTGGGCTCTTGATCCTTTCTATTTCAGAAATGGCTTTTCTTTTGTAAGGTATTCTGCCGCTTGTCATGCACTCAGCCAGGCAGCACCACTTTGGCCTCCTCGCCACACCCTTCCTAAGAAAGGCATGTGATATACTCATGATGGACTGAGTTTCATGGTAACATCTGTGCAGAGAAGACAAATAGATGACTGTCTGTAGTATGGCTACTGCATCCTATAACTGTTTGAAACGAGACTACTAAGCTCAGAGTTTTTTCATGTGGAAGTAGCATTAACCTTACTTCGCTGGTGTTGAGGATACAGTTGTGGACTTCATTTGAGCTGCTGGTAGTGCTTATCCAGAGGCTCTGTGTTTTTTTTTTTTGACAACTGTTGATAAGTAGTACTAGAGTTTAATGATATTTTAGGAGTTAATCTAGAGTAAGTTCAAAGCTATTTCTTAGGAGATCTAGAGAATGCCAAGGCTGTATGTGTGGCAACCTTTTCTATAATTATTTACACAGCCTTATATATTTCTCTGCAAAATGTGTACTATTACAGCATAGGCGCATTGAGGAGAGCTTATCTTTATTGAGAAGGTTAGCTGAAAGGCCAAGACGCTGGAAGAACCTGATTTTGAATACCTTGAGACTTTCAGTTTGCTTTGTCTTTGATCCCTTCTAGAAAATAAAAATTACCCTGTGCAGTAAATGACATTCATTTTGTGAATCATCTCAATAAAAATACTCAGTACTACATCCTGAAGAAATATCAAGGAGTTCTTGTTAATCAAATGGCGCGAAAAATCTTAATTAGTTCCTTATTTAGTTCTTTTCATACATAACTTTTTTTTTTTAACCTTTCTATACTTCATTTGCAAATAATGCTAATTTTCAGTGTCGCTTGTTAAACAGAAATCTTGACCATGTTTCATTTCTCTTGTCCGGATAGCAGAGGAAGGAATTACCCACCATGTGAAAAGATCATAGAAATGAATCTGGAATAACCTCTTTGCTTATTTTCTCTGTCCTTATTTTTTTATTGCCCCTCCTCCCTTTCCTTCCCACCTTCATACCATGGTTATATTGTTTAAGGTTATGCTATTGGAACTTGTTGGTGTCTATAAAACTGTTTGGAATAGAAAGAATGAACACATACTTCCTTTCTGTTGTCATCAGAAAAAGCCATAATTTCTTGGCTTGCCCTTTTTAAGGTTGAGCTTTGCACTGGAATTGCTCCTTTGCTATCTTAATAAGCTTTTCCAGTTTGTTCATTTGTGAGTACTGTATTTCTTTATCTGGGTAAAGGGAACAGCTGATTTCTCAGCTGTGACACTGAGTTAGTGTTCATGTTGAGTGTTTGGGTGCTTTTATGTTCTGCCTTTTAGAAGCTGGATTTGACTTCATGTGTTTGGCTTTTAATTGTTCTGTACTCTCCCTCCTTCCTTGTTTGCATGTGATTGCTTTCACATAGGTCTAACTGTGAAGATGTAGTTTGTTTGGTTTTTTTGGTTGTTGTTTTTCAGGTGTAGATACATATCGTAGAGCTTAGCAAACAGCTAGTGTTGTTTCTATTTCAGGAAATACCACAAAATATGTATTGAAGTAATATATAAATGCAGGAAGTATGCTGTTGCCCATATAACTCTGGCTTTGCTGACCAAGTTGAATTTAGTATTACGTTAAGATATCTGAAGTTAACGACTTCATTCTTAATTGACCTAGGCATGGAAACAACATAGAGTGATACCGCTATAAAGGCTTGTGGAAACTAATATAGCTAGCAGTGCTTGTGGAACGCCATGCCTCCAGAGCATATGACTGTTCTTAATTGACAGTGACATCAGGAATTAACACAGAATTAGTACAGAATAATGTACTCAGAAAGTACCATTATTATTTCTTGCATGCAGAACTAGGGTAGAAGCCAGCAATTCTGGTTTCATTAACAAAATCATGGTTAAATCTGTAGCGTTTCTTTCCCTTTTGTTCTTTCGTCTTTTTGGGATGTTGGCTCCTGACTAGTAAAGGACACACAGCGTAGAGGAGTCATGACCTAATGCTGCTGTGAGGAGGAGGTAAGAGGGGAGGCTCACCTTTGCCCAGCCATAGTGAGGTGGATGTGGCATTGAGGACCACTTACAGCTGGATAGCCTGACCCTGTGCTTGGTGCTTTTCCTGTCCAGGGGACCGTGGCTGTCCCTGTGGTAGGGAGGAGGAGAAGCCTTTAGATGACTAATAATCTAGGAAGTCTATATTCAGTTACGTTGTATGTTATCAAATGAAGCACAGACCAACTCTACTGCAACTTTTGCTTAAATATGAAGAATTAATTTGCAGAAATCCGTAGGGAAAAAAAAGGTACAGAAGTTGCTAGCAAGCTGATCTGCAAGGTCCTCGCCTCCTGGGCTCTGTCTTCCATGCCTTCAAGTTTGCTGCGGGGGAAGGAGTTTCATCTCTGTTTCCTTGCCTGAAAATTGCTGTACACATTAATTCCAATAGCTCACTTTAAAGGACTCTTGAGGTTTGCTTTTCTTCAGTTATACCCAGTAAAGCACCATTATATCTTGTCAGACATCAGAGGGAATAACTGGCAGTGGGAGGGAAGGATAGGTGTATGTTCCCACTAAACTCTTCTGTACCAGGGTGGTTTTATGCTCCTTCTCTGTGGGATCTATTTTAATCTGTCTGATGTGTGAGGTGATTCTGTCTGAATGATGTGTGAGGCCAAAGTATTGGACTGAGATAAGATGGACCAGTCTCTTCCAGCTATATAGCTGCTGGGATGGGGAGTGTTTGACAGGTCTGTTTGTTTCTCCATGACCCAGCTTCCTTATCTGTGAAGTTGTTGCAGTATTCTTGATGTATTTGTAAAACCTTTTGAGGTGTGTCAGTGATGTGTGTTTAGGAAAACTAGATACATCATTATTGGGTGCTGCACGTGGATTTTTGCCTTAAACTATTTTTGTAAACTAATGGGAGCCTAGTGGCTTTGCTTTAATTTGTTTTCAGTGCACTGGCAAATGTGTATGCGTAATAGCATGTAAATGTGTATGTACCTGTGTTGTGGTTTAAGCCCGTGGTTTAAGTTCTGGTAACTCAGAACTGTGCAGCCACTCACTAGCTCCCCCTTACTGTCTCTCGCCGCTCCTGGAGGGATGGGGAGGAGAATACTAACTCCCACAGATTGAGATAAGAACAGTCCAGTAACTAATGTATAACACAAACCACTGCTGCTACCACCAATAATAATAATGGTAAGGAAAATAACAAGGGAAGAGAATGCAACCACTCACCATCTGCCGAATGACACCCAGCCCAATCCAAGCAGTGGTCTTGGCCTGGGTAACTGCCCCCAGTTTATATACTGGGCATGACGTGCTGTGGTATGGAATACCTCTTTGGTTAGTTTGAGTCAGGTTTCCTGTCTCTGCTTCCTCCCAACTTCCTCTCCTCCCTGGCAGAGCATGAGATGCAGAAAGTCGGTCAGAGTAAACATTACTGAGCAGCAGCTAAAGCCATCGGTGTTATCAGTGCTGTTCTCAGGCTGAAAGTCAAAAACACAACACTGCACCAGCTACTAAGAAGGAGAAAAATGACTGCTACTGCTGAGCCCAGGACAACCTATGACTTCCCTGTGTTTTCTAGTGTGCTAATGGAAAACTGTTATTAATCAGAAGCTGGATGGGAAATAGATTTCCAATGCCTTTCAGGTACATTTACATTCAAATGTAAAAAATATTTGTTTTTTTTTTTTCTTTGGTCATAGTACCTGTTCTGTCATAGTACCTTACCTCAGAATTGTTACCTCTGTCTACTGTCACTAAACTTCCTAATAATTTTCCCCCTGCTCCTTTTCAGAGAACAAGGAACACAAATTCCTTCCTGTGACTTGTTACTCATCCTCTAAATCTGTGCAGAGCTATACTTCCTGACTCTGCTATGAAGAGCTGGATAAGAATGGATGCAACATAAAGTGTAAGTCTTGCAGCCTTAGTCACCAATCTGATGGATTTACTATAAGCAGGAGTAAGGCTTGTTTTTTACCTGTCTGCCGTGTGAATAAGAGTTCAACAGTGCATTATTATTTACTTTTCTTTGTTAGCACTAGTAAGCAAATACCAGAATGAGCCTTCCTAAATTGTTATGAAGTGTTGGTGTGCTCAAGCCAAGCCACTGATGAGATATTTACAGTTCAGTTTTGGGTGAGATGATGACTTAGTGTAGGTTCTGTAACATAAGCTTGTACTTTGGGCTGAATTATGCTATGTCTTAATACAACTGCTCTTTATAGTCATGGCTTTCAGCAGGGATCATGGCAGTGTGCCTGTGTGCAGGGTACTGCTTTGCAAGCTGGAGAAAGGTATTTCTCAGTACATGACTGAGGCACTTCCTAGCCTGCTTTTTCGTGTATTATGAAAGGGCTCAATAGATTAAATTATTTATTAAAATGATCGCTTGTAGAGGTGTATACTGCCTATTTTAGAACTGTAGCAGAAACATTTTGTTTCTTGTGTCTTTGCTAATCTGTGGTTTTACTTAATGTTAATGTTTAACTTTAAAATAAACTGCTATATGCTTGAAACATTGGATGTTGCTCTTCTGTTTTACTCTATGTGAAAAACTTCTGTATTGGTGTGGCATATTGTTTCCCTGCTATACTTTTTTCCCTGTTTTTGCTGTGATGGCTACAGCACACAATCAACAACTGTTTGCAGCACGGAAGAGTGAAAAAGATGTGGCTTGTGGACTGCTAGCTGTGGCATTGTTAAATGAGTTAATTGAATTTGTATTTCCTGATGCTTTGTTCATGTTCTTGTTTCTGTGTCATAAACCTCAGAGCGATACATGAGTAAGTGTTGAGAGAGGCAGGAGGACCTGAACTTGGTACTGACACCATGTGGGTTGTTGCCAGGATATTCTTTAACTCTCATTCTGTCAAGCGAGAGTGAGACCTAACTTAATCTTCTTGGTTTGTGTGGCGCTCTTGTTAATGAATAGTTGCCACTGTATAATCCTCAAGGTTGTATTGAGAGGCTATTGAGATCTGATTTCATGCTGCATCTTAATTTGGACCTTCTCTTGAAATACTTATGTATTTTTTTTTTTCCCTGCTGATTTGGTGTTTTCCCAAAGGGAAAACTGACAAGAAAATGTGGCAAAGCTCTGTTTGTGATTGTTCTTTTTTGTTTTTTATTTTTATACAGGTTCAGGCTTTACTTCCAAACACTTGAATTGTTTTGATATTGCTGATAAAGATAAAGATGACCTCTACTGTAGTAAGTAAACTATTAAAAATATTCCTCTCTTATTTTTTTTTCTTTAATGAGGTTTTATTTGTTTACAGGTGGCAGCTTTTTGAGTGCTGTTGTGGTTAACAGGTCTTTTAAAATGTGGAGTAGTTGTGTTTCCTGCAAAAAAGGAAAGTTATACTGAGGCTTGTGTAAGAGGCTTGAATTAACTAGCCCTTTAAATGCCCAGGTGCTTCTGGGAGAGATTTATGCTTTCAGAGCTTATGTTGGAGGTATAGATTGAAATGGGTTCAGGATAAATATTCCACAACCTGTTTGTAGGCCAGAAATAGCTTAGGTATACCTGGTGTTATTTTAGGACTTTATGGGACAGTCAGCATTCATCCTAGACCAGGAGAACTGCACCCAGAAAGGCTGTTACTTGTCAGTGTTTCTTTCAATGATGGTGCTACCTAAAGCTGTCCTTGCTGCTTATTTCTAGTCTGTCGGATGTTCCAATGCAATGGTTTGTGCAGCCAGCTGGAAGACTGGGCTCAGGAATCCTACTTGCATTGCTTTGGCTCAGGAGACTGGTCCCTTCATATGCCTTCCAGCCTCACTCTGTTATTTTTATTATTCAAAATGTAAGGTATTAGGCATATACTGTAAATCTCCATGTGCATTTGAGTGACTAGGATGTGTATGCATGTGTGGTGTATTTCTGCATTGGCAGAATTACTTAGTAGGGTTCTGAATGTAAATGGCACCTGAAACTTACTTTGTCCTAATTGCTCTCTTGCATCTTGTTTTTAATTTTCTCCTGTTTCCTTCCCCTCAATATTGCCATTTAGGGTCCACCACCGTACTATGAAAATCATGGCTTTCAGCCAGAAAATGTCTGTTCTGCCAGGCAGCCAGTAGTAGGTGCTAACCCGTATCCCCAGTACTTCTCAACAAATGTGCCGTCAGTGCCAAGCTATGTCCCAAGGGTTGATACTCATCAGTCTAGTAGACCAATAGCACATTCATCCAGGAAAACGTGTTCATCAGGTAGGTTTTGGCGTGATTTCTTCCAAATTTAGACTTAAGGTCTTCCTAAGTAAGATAATAAAAGGGATCTTCCCTTGCAACTCTGGTATTTGAAGGAGCCACCTTCCTGTGGATGAAGAAATAATAGCTGGCTGGGATACCAGTGTAACTGAATAGGAGTTTGGGCGATTTGGAGGAAGGATAATGGAATGGAGGAAAGTCTGTTTGGCAAAAAAAAGTTATGTTTTTTTTTTTTTATGTCATGGAAATAGATAGTGCTGGTGGTTTGAAATTACCATATTTGTGAACCTAATTCCTGTTTTTCTTCTTGCTTTCATTTCAGGTGTAAAGAAAGCCATAATCATTATAGTATCTATTTTAATAGTCATTTGTTGTGCAGTTGCTGCTTTCTTCATCTGGTATTTTGGTAAGAATTTATTTTGTTTGTTCTGAAAAAGATGTGTTAAACTTTTAAAGTTAGAAATATTCTTCCATTTTATGCCAGGTTAGTGACAAGAGAGCCTTTGTTACCTGTCTCTTAACGGATGAACTTGTATTGCTTCCTTCATGGAGTTTGTTTTTTTGTTCTGTTTGGGTTTTTTTCTTTCTTTTTAATGAAAAATGCTATCACTTCCCTTTAATTAAGTGAATATGTTTTTGATGTTAAATGATGCTATCTGCTTTTTGATTCTTCTGGAGCAGCTCATTAAATTGATTTCTCTGGAAAGCTCTAGTCTTTCTGGAAAAGCTGGTGCAGTATAACTGTGCAGTACCATAGCTGTTAGTAAAGAGTAGCTTGAGCTCTCGCAAGGGTTTTTGCACTGGAGGATAGCTGGCACATGGCTGTGTGCAGCCGACATGTTCTGCAGTGCATTTCATTAGGGAATTTCATTTTCTGAAATGTAACTGTTTGGAATTTGAACCACGTAAATTCAGGTGAAGGAGGAAGATTGAAGTAAGTTTGTATGCCTTAACTGCAGGAGTGTAAACAGTCAAGATACCTTTTATTTTGATAAAATGGGATCTCTCTTGGAGCAGAAGTAATTTGAATCCATTTATTTATTTCTGTGAGGCTTTTGCTTTGAAAGTGCGTTAGTGTGTGAGCCCAGCCTGTCTCACCACTGTGACCCTTACCACAAATGGTGTGTTCACCTTGGAAGTCATCCCCAGCCAGCGTAGCTGAACTCTGAAGCTGGGCTAGAACACTTCTGTTCAGCTTCGGATAAGTTTGTCTTGTGCTATCTTAATTTCCCTTTCATGAAAGCCACTTTTTGAATGAAACTAAAAACCAAACTGTTATGGTTTTAGGAGCTTCTCTGGTCTGTGAAGGAAACAAAAGGAAGAGAAAGAGAGTTAATTTAAAACTATTAGAATGAGACTCACTTTATTTCTACAGGATGAATGTAATCTTGTTTTAAATGGCAGCGAAAGCAAAAGGATGTAATTGGAGTAATTGCTTTCTTCCTCCTTTTCCGTTTCTCAGTGTTATGCTTTGACAGTGTAAAGCTGACTCCTTTTAGACAATTTAGTGTTGCTTGCTTACTCATGGAGGGTAGTGGCCAAAATCCAGTCAGCTGCATTAGTGACTTAATTTGACAAGTAATGTAAAGAACAGAGTGATACATCTTCTGTTGTGTCAGGCTAGTTCTCCTTCCACCTCTGGGTTAGGATTAGAGCTCTTTCTGATGTTTTGCTTTATCAAAGTGGAATACTCCTTGAGAGTGAACAGTAGTTACCTAAAGCTAAGATAATAGGTGTTCAGTCTAATGTCTGTGTTGCTCTCTACCTGCAGTAGAGAATCGTTGTCTCGGCTCCTTAATTGAGTGTGGATCTTCAGGAGTGTGTATAACACCCTCGCAATGGTGTGATGGAGTGAGCGACTGCCCCAGTGGGGAGGATGAAACCCGGTGTGGTGAGTGCTGGTAGTCAAACAGGGGGACCTTCAGTCAACTGTGAGAGTTTTTGAGCTGATTGCCTAGTCTAAAGCTTGCCTAAGTTACAGTTGTGCTGTTTTAGCCTAAGTTACACCTCTAAAATGGTTTTAGGATGTTTGGAGGCTCTATCTAGATATTCACTTTGTTTCCAAACATATTGAAAAGCTGAAACAAAATGTCTGATTCAGGGGTTTGAAATGGCTTAATTTTGAATCAGTTTTTAAAATACCACCTTTTAATTTGAATGGGATTTGCGCGAAACTGAATGTAACAGTGTCTCTGGACAATGTCTCAGTCATAGTTGACTTTGTAGTAGGACCTCCAGGTGATAATATAAATCTGGTGGTCCTCAGTTAAGCTTGTCTTTTTCCACGTATTTTGCATTCTTCATTCTCTCAGTAATGCTTCAACTACTTCATAACTCCTATATGTAAGAAAGCCTGATCTGAGCAGTTTTTTCAACTGAAGAGGTGCCAGGGGAGGCTTTAGTGCAGAGCTGAAGGTGGAAACATCAACAATCTGTTTGTTCAAAAGGCATGGCATCTCATTTCTAATACCTGTGTTGTGCCAGTGCTACTATAGAAAACTCTTGCTGTACTTTTTTTTTCTTTCTCTAGGAACTTTGATTCTGCATGTCATGTGTAAGGTTAGCATTTGCTGGCGTATGCTCTAAAACTGTTCCTCTCCATTTAGTTAAATGACGTTTTTTTTGTGAAGCTTGTTCAATCCATCCTTTTGCTTGAACTATTTTATATTAAATTAATGTGCAAATAATTTTGCACATTACGTATGGGATCCAGTACATAATGGGACATGCAATGTCAGAGCTAATTTCTCCTTGTTACATTCCTGCTCTATAAGCACTTCTCTGAAGAAATTTGGTCTATTAATATCCAATAAAAATATATTAATTATAATAGATTATATTTTATCTATACAAAATACATGATATATTAAGAAATGTATGGTTGCGTGGATGATGAGAGGCTATTGCAGTCTTTCTTAGTGGTGGAATGTGAAAGAGAACTTTGAGCATAAAAGCTGTAGTAGAAGATGAGCACTATCTTGTACACTTGCATTTTTAAACTAGCAGTTCTTTAAATTGCTTTACACAAAGTAATAAAGTCATTTCAGTATTTCTGTCTACTTGGTATTTCTTCAGAATTGGGGTGGAAGGCAGTGTTAACACCACTTCATACACAGAAACAAATGTTATGGGTAACAATACTTTTAAGGAGAGAGCAGTAATATAGTGTGTGATGTTCTTGGTTTGTTTTGGGTTTTTTTCCTTCTTCCTTTTCTGGCAGTTAGACTTTTTGGACCAAATTTTATCCTGCAAGTTTATTCACCTGTCAGCAAATCCTGGTATCCTGTTTGTCAAGATGACTGGTATGACGATTATGGGAAGACTGCATGTAAAGACATGGGCTACAGTGTGTGAGTCTAACCTTCATTATCCTTTGCACATGCACAGAAAAGTTAAAAATTCCCTCTTGCTATTTTTAAGAACCTTCATGTGAAACAGAAAGCTTTTGACAATCTAGTTTTTGTGAAATAAAGTGGGTGTGATTTTAACAGCAGTAGCTGTTAGAGAATCAAAATGAAATATTGTTCCAATGAGTTACAGGGTCTGACATGCATGCAGTAGTAACTCAGTGGAGTCACTTGTACCCAATACATTCACTTATAAACATCTTCCAGAGCTCGCTTCAGATCATTATAATTGCTCAGTAACATCCAGTCTGACTTGACCTGTCATCACCAGTATTGCATAGAAAGCCTCGATCTTGTGAGGACACAAGCTCACATGGAAAATTGGCGTAAACATTTGTGGCCATGAGTGCTGCCTGTGTTCTCTCTACAGGATGCCATAGGCTAAATTCTTCTACGGTTGAAGTACTTGATGTTGCGTCTCTTTGATGCAGTTGACAAATACTGTCTACTGTTGTGCATGAAGTAACGGGGTGAATCTATTTCCCAGGCAGAACTTGTGTGTGCTCAGTGTGTCATGGGACTCTGAATTGAGGTCTTTGAACCAGCAATGACCCCAGCAGTTCCAACTCTAGTAAGACAGCTCAGGAGCAACTACATGGAGCTTGTCTTCACCTAGAAAGCCTGGCAAAACAGCACCACTTGCTATTGCTCTCATTGTGCTACAGGAAAGTGGCTGTCATGACTTACTGGACCTGAGCTTTGCTGTGCTATGTAAATGTGCTGGCAAAGGCATCTCTTCATCTTGCACTGTTTCATGAGGCTGAAGATTCCTACTGTGTGTGCATGTTAAATAAAAATAATATTTTAATCCAGTAACTGTTTGATGGGAAATGGAACTTGAAAAAATTGTAAAGAATCCGAGTCTCTGGCACCATTCTACATCCCTGGTGTACTGTGCTTAATTAAAAAATAAAATCCTATTTTTGGTTGCTTATACGAGAGACTGTAGCTTGGCACGCTTTATTGTTTTTTGTTTGTAAACTGAAACGGCTGGGTTTCATAATGGACTTTTTGGTTTGCAGAGATATGTACTACTACAGTCAAGGAGTAGCAACTGACGATGGCTTTAAAAGCTACATGAAGCTGAATGCAAGTGCTGGGAATGTAGACTTGTACAAAAAGCTGTATTGCAGGTATCTTTGTTTAATACAAACTTCTTTCCTTTTATCAGCATCTTTCTAGCTTTGTAAGAGGTGTAGTTTCTTCCTGTAGCATAATGCAAGCACATCTTTTAGTGGGGGTTTTTAGAGGGAAAGAGACTTTGTTCTTCATCTGATTTCAGCAACTGCTCTCCTATTTGAAAGCACAACTGTCATTTTTCCAGCCTTCCTCTCTTCTTTTTTAAAAGATATGTCCCATTCTGCTCCCTCCATGATGCCTAGAAGGCTTCCATGTCAAAGATACTTTTCTAAGGCTCTTTAGCCATCAACAGGGGTTTCTATATGGTGTCAACAGCTACCAGATATAGCACATTCACAGCAGATGGTATGGCTTTGGGTTTCTGATTTTTTAGTCACATGAACACACAAAATGGACCTTTCACTGTGGAAGGTATTTTTATTCTCATTAAACAACTCTGAGGTGTCTGGTTTCTAAACCTATAGACTGCTGTGCCTGCGAAGTTCCTGTGGCTTCCTTGTTTAGATTCTTCTACAGCTACTTCATAATTGAGCTCCACTTTTTCCTCACGCTGTTCTTCATATTGTTTCTCAATAGGCTTACAAACCTTTTGTGCAAGAAATGGTGGAGGCCAGATGATTGCTGGTAGGGTAGCTGGAGAGGAAAAAGAAAAGTGGGAACTCTGAGCAGGAAAGTGAAAGCAAAGGCAGGGCATATAGGTGAAAAGGGTAGCAGCAGCTGGAGGATGATCTTTGCCCACCATTTGCTTCACTGTATACCTAAATTCCTGTTTGTTTTTATTTCTATTGCAGCGATTCCTGTGCATCAGGAAAGGTGGTTTCTCTGCGCTGCATACGTAAGTGACTGTTTTCAAGCTTCTGCTTATTCATGCTTTGAAATGCCCTGACTGGGAAATACTTTTGAATGTGCATAAATAATTGCTGTCTTTTGATGGGAAGATGATTAAACTCTGGTTTCCAAGTTTCAGATGGTAAAAGATGAGAGCAGGAAGGGAGAGGAGACATGTAGAATGTTGGACCCCCAGTTGCTTTTGTCCTTGCTGCCACCAGTTCCTTTAAATTTACTTGCCTGCAGTGAAGCTTTGTAGCCTTTACCCAGTAACTGTGGTGGGACATCTATGGCACATCTGCTCTCTAGCACACAGACATTGGGAGGGCAGTGTGTTCTTGATGGTGATGGCTGTCATGAGGCACTTCCTGCCTGTTGTCTTTTTTGTGCGCAACACAGTGTATTTGTGTGGCTCACCAGAGATGCTTGAATACCACATGAAGGGTGTAAAGAGCCACTGGTTTGTGGTGAACCCAGGATAGCAGCTACCAAATGCTCATCTTGATGTTTACAATGTGAAGGGAGTGTAGGCTGAAGGAGGCTCGGTATCTTGGTGTGCAAGGCAGGGGTGCAAGCTACGGCATATTGAAGGCCAGCAGTGCAGAGGTCAGATATAGTCTGTGCTCCTCTCTGCTAGGGAAGCCTTGAGTTGCAGAAGCCATCTTCCAGACCAGCTCGCTCTTTAATGCCTCTGTGTAACTGACTCTTTAGAGTGCGGCCTTGCCACTAAAAGTGTGAACATCATGAACAGAATCGTGGGTGGCAGCGGAGCAGTGCTGGGGCAGTGGCCATGGCAGGTCAGCCTCCACGTGCAGGGCACCCACATCTGCGGGGGCTCCATCATCACCCCTCAGTGGATAGTGACGGCCGCACACTGCGTGGAAGGGTGAGTCTGTCCTTTGTCTCTTGAGTGATGATTTTTCTTGCTCTAGGCTGAAATACACAAATTTGCTTAAGGCTCCCAACTTTTTCCTTTAAAACAATTAAATACCACTCTTCCTCTTCCGCCTGCCTTGAATGAAGGTGCTAGGTATGGAATTTTGTCTATGTAGCAGTATGCTTTTCAATTGTTAAGGGAAGATCTATTCTGGAGAAGGCTGGCTGCAGATCATCTGTCTATTTTGTACAGGAAGAAAATCTTTCTTGTTAAAGGTGGAAATTAAGTTGGACGGTGGTGTAGGGCATATGTACCCACCCAACTGAAGATGCAAAATCAAGGCACAAAAGTTAATGCCAGTCAGTAAAATGTTCTCATGAAGATGTTAAATTGCACTGTGAGGAAAAACACAGAAAAGCAAAAAAAAAAGAAATTTTGGGGAAAAAACCGACACCAAACCCTCAAATATCACACAAGTGTAGATATGATCAATTTAAAGATGCCTGTACTACTTATTTCCCCATATCTTCATACCACATGGCAATGAAGCCCAAGTCAGTATTAAATGTCAGTTTATACCTATCCAAGAAGCACTATAAATTGGCATAAACAAGGCAAATAGCTGGTGCTTAGAACATTTTTAACATGTAAAGGAGTGTTGAAGGTGTTGTGGTACCTAGATACAGTGGCAGAATATATTTAAAAGGTGACTGCTTCTGTTGCAGGAAAAACTCGCTAAGGAAAAACCTTTTTAATGTTTGTTTGACTGGATCACAATATGAGGCTAAGCCAAGAAAAAATGACTTTGTCCGTAACCTTGAGAAAAAAGGAATGCAAGTGTGTGTTCTTCTTATCCCTCCTTTGTTTTCTGATTTGAGCTCTGTAAGATGCAAAAACTTTAGGGATGGCAATCAGGCTGTAGCTTGTACAAAGCTGGTTTTCAGTCTTGTGGTGGGGTTGGAGTTTTGTTTGTTGGTTCTTAGGTTTGGGTTTTGTTTTAAACTGTGCTGGAGCACAAGTATACTTAAATTGCATCTAGCAAACATGCTCAACATTTAAAGCCACCAAAACCACACAACAAAAAACCCACAAAACCTGGCATTTTCAAGATAGTGAAATTCCTTCACTAGATCATGTTTTTAGTAGTTCTGGCTTTTCCTGCCCTTATGTGCTTTGGATAGTACACAAGTGATACTGCAGATATGTGAGACCTCAAATAACTGCTTGATCTCTCAGCCATGGAAATCAATAGACTTCAGTGTTGCAGACTCAGACTATAATTTTCTGTGCTGAGTGACTAAGGGGACAGACAGTGATACTTATCTAATTTCAAAGATTTTTTTTTAATTTTTTTTAATATATATTTATGAAATTAGAGTCAAGCTTTCCCAAAGTGAGAGGTCTTGCAATTTGTTTACCTTGTTCTTTGGAAATGGTAGTCAAATGCATGTGCATTCTTGATCACACATGCATTTGACTGCTGTTTCTGAAGACTGTTTTTTTGAAGGTCATGATCTATGACTCATTACCAGAGAAACAAACCTTCTAATCTTCTTTTTTCCTCTAGACAATATTCAGAACCCAGCAGCTGGAGGGTTTATGCTGGAATTCTGAATCAGAATGAGATGATCTTCAAAAATGGATATAAAGTGCACCAAATAATTTCCCATCCAGATTATGATACAGATTCTAAAGACAATGATGTTGCCCTTATGAAGTTAGAGACATCCTTGAGTTTTACTGGTATGTATCCTGCTTTTAGGGCAAAAATCTGATAGCAATGAGCACAACCTTTAAAACTTCTGAAGTTTGTCAAGAAATCCTTGTAGATATTTATGGGAAGAGCACAAAATGTGGGTAAAGACACCTTAGAAACAGGGTAGAGGTAGAAGCAGAGGGGTCACCCTCTGCTTTTCTAAACAGGATTTATTTAAATCTAGTACATGGTAAAGCAATTTGGGCTTATTTCAACATTCACTTTTACCCCAGAATTTTATACAGTGCTTATGTATTGCCACTCCTATATATGCAGGCTCAGGACATAGAGGAGGAGAGCTGATTAAACCTCAAACCAAGTTACATCATATAACAACTGGAAAATCACAAGAACAACCCCAAAACTAAGTGTTCCAAGAAGTGTCTGTCTAAAAGTAGATGTAGGTTGTTTGCAAGCAAGCAGTATAAAATAGAGAACAAACCATTATTTAAACTTGAAGTGCTTCTTATGTACAAGTCCTTTATATTTCAGTGCATCATTTTGAAGTTCTACTGAAAGTAACCTGGAGGAGCTCTTCTGCTACTGCTAACTTCTGTTTATCAGGTTTTTGTGTTTCGTGCTTCTCCTGTGTAGGCATTGAAGCCTGCTTGCTTTGTAGTTACTTTCAGCAGGGTTTTGCAAAGAGAATGCATAAAGTACAGGGAAAATGCATGGTGTGTATGTATTGAAGTGGTAGTCATGATTATGGTTATGCATTTATTTTGAATTGTATCTGGACATCTGGGATTACAGATGTTACTGTGTTTCTTTTGTAGATACTGTACAGCCAGTTTGTCTGCCTAATCCAGGAATGATGTTCGAGCCTAATCAGGAGTGCTGGATATCTGGATGGGGAGCAGAGAGCCAAGGAGGTAAAGAGTGGCTCTGGAATACTTCATTCTTCTACATAAACCACAGCAACTGTAGAGAGGTGTTCTTTGCCTCTTGCAGATTTCATGTGCTTTTAATAGCCTTGTAGGTAACACAGTTGATTTGGGGTTGGAGTAGGCAGGTAGGTGCCATGTTCTCTTGCTTTACAGTCCACTGACAGCAAAGCAGGATAACTCACTGAACTCTTGAGAGGGAGTTTTAATGTCTCATTGTCTCTGTGTGGTGGACCGTATATCTTAAGGGTCCATCCCAATGTTTCTGGTATGTTTAATCTTGAACAGTGCTAGCAGAAGAGATTTATAATAGCAACATAATGTGATGCTTGTTCTAATTTTGTCTTTATGTGTGTGGCTTTGTGTGTGTTTCATTTTTAGGTAAAACATCAAATAGCTTGAATTATGTTAGTGTGCCCTTAATAGAACAGTCTACGTGTAATTCCGTCTTTATCTATAATGGTGCAATTTTGCCTACAATGATCTGTGCTGGATACCTAGGAGGAGGAATTGATTCCTGTCAGGTTAGTATTCCTCATTACCACCTAATAATGATCTGATTATTTTTGTGGTTTCACTAGTAGGCTTTTCCAATAGTCTATTAATTACAAACGTATGGGGAGGGGCGTGAGGAGGGAGAGAATATTTTGGTTGAGTTTCTAGTTCCTTTGGTGGTGCAACCCTTAAAAAGATCGAGCTTTAGTTTCATCTTCAGAATGGCTGCCAGTTCTGAGTTCTCACTAAATAACCAAAGAGGGTGAGGCAGTCCTTTTGAATGCTTCAAGGATGTTTTGTTATCTGGTATTTAAAGTTCAATGAATGATCTTCATAACCACAGTGATACCCTACCATTATGTCGGTGAACAGGAAAGTCAATAATGCCTATATCATTTAGTGGGTTGGGCAAACAATTTTCATCCCTATTACAAGCGGTCATTATTTAATACTGTAATTGCCATCACATTTTGTTTTAGTGACTGCCTTACAATGGTGGTTAGGTTTTTTTTGAAACTTAACCTGTATTCCTGAAGTGAAATGGATTGTGTCTTTTCTGGTGGCCAGATTAATAATAATAAGTTTCCATTTTGTGCAGGGTGACAGTGGAGGTCCTCTAGTAACTAACAAGAACTCGTTGTGGTGGCTGGTTGGAGATACTAGCTGGGGATCTGGCTGTGCTACTCCCAACAGACCAGGAGTATATGGGAATATGACTGTGTTTACAGATTGGATTTATAAAAATATGCAGGTAAAATATTTGGCTGGTCTTAGTAATTTAAAATGTCCAAAATTCTAAACCTCGATTTTATTTATTAAAAGAAAAAAACCCATGACTTGTCTGCTAATGGGGCTGTTCTGTTGCCAGTCATCCAAGTAATTGATGATAAGGTAGTCAGTCAGCTGTCAGCAGAATTTGAACCTTTGTTGGCTTGTTTTCTTTACACAGGCAAACCGATGACAATACTGGCTGCCCTCCTTGCTGATCGATGTTTCTGAGAACAAGAATAAATGAAGCCATGGGTGCCTGGGATATTTATTCACTTTGCAAATGATTTTTTTTTTTTTCTCTTTGAATTATTTTAAAAAATAACATGAAGGATTGCACACTCGGTTCTGTGCTGGCTACAGTGACTGATCGTAATCAATGAAGGATTATGACAATGACCACTTTCTTCTTGTGGTGGTCTTATGCCTGGCAGAAAGCTGTTCTGTCATCTGCTTGCTCAAATGTCTCTCTTTGGTTGAGTAACTCTGATTTGATAATCAGGTGCAGGCTTACAATGGCAATTTTAATCAAAATTTAAGATTTTTTTGTATCAGGATGATGAGACAGTTGGTTTAGTAGTGTTTTAAATGAAATGTTGAATAATGTGAATTTTGACTCTCTGAGCTGCTGGTTGGCAATTTAAAAATAAATGTTTTTTGGTATAGAATCACAGAATGGTTTGAGTTGGAAGGGACCTTAAGAATCATTTAGTTCCAACCTCCCTGCCATGGGCAGAGGCACCTTCTGCTAGACCAGGTTGCTCAAAGCCCTGTCTAGCCTGGCTTTGAGCGCTGCCAGGGATGGGGTATCTACGTTTCTCTGTGGATACCTTTCTAGTGCCTTACCACCCTCATAGTACAGAATTTCTTCTTAATACTTAAACCTAAATTTACCCTCTTTCAGCCTGAAGCTGTTCCCCTTTGTTCTGTCCCTACATGCCCTTGTAAAAAGTCCCTTTTCAGCTTTCCTGTAGGCCCCCTTTATGTGGGAAGGCTGCTGTCTTCAGGCTGAATAAGCCGAACTCTCTCAGCCTGTCTTCACAGCACATGTGCTCCAGTGCTCTGATCATTCTCTGGCCCTCTCTGGACTAGCTGCAGCAACTTCATCTCCGTATGTTAGGGGCCCCAGAGCTGAATGCAGAACTGCAGGTGGGGTTTCATGAGAGCAGAGTAGAAAGGGAGGAGTATATGTACAAAAGGGAGTTTTCATGCATTATGGTAGAGGCACAGAAAAAAAACCCAACTGTGTATTCAGGTAATTAAAAGTCCTCAGTACCTCAACACAGCAGTCATCCAAGTCAGATTGTTTGAAGTGAGACCAGACTGATTGTGCTGTTCTGCCTTAAGTTTCTCTGAACCCAAAATGGGCAAAACCTGCTGTCACTCTTGATGTAGGCTGTGCTCCAGAGCTGTAGCAGGAAGCAGTGAATTAAGTGTCACAAAGGCAAGGTTCCTGGCTGTGTAAACTGAAGTTGAGTCTTGAACTCTCCCTGCTGAGAAAGGCGAAAGAAAGTTTTTCAGTAAGGCTGTGTTGCGAGTGATAGACCTCTGGTTGCAGACACACGTACAGAGGCTGGTTATTTTATACAAAGAAACACTAATTTGCATTTCTGTGTAACCAGATGAACTACCTCATTTATAAAATTTGGCTTTTAATTCCTTACAGCTCTCCTTTTATGTATCCGCATGTATGCGTTTAGCAAAATGTAATTAATGTCAAGAGTGCCACCTCAAGTATGATTTTGAAAATAATTTATAATCATAGTGCAAAGGATCAAAAAGCCATAACAGATCTATTTTAAAACAGATAAATCTTTTGAATGAAATGACTTCACTAGTTCTTGTTTTCTTTTTTAGTACTGAAGTGCAATTATCTTGCATGTAAACACTGCATCAAATAAATTTTTTTTTTACAAATCTTTCTCCTTAGTAGTGGTTTGTATTTTTTTGCTTGGTCTTTGGGTTTGGTTTTGGGGGTTTTTAAAGTCTTTTTTTGGGGACAGTTGCTGCATTTAGTATCTGAAGTGCTTTGAGAATCCAATTAAAGAAGGAAAGCCCAAAAATACAAAACAAAGAAAACACAAGACAGTCATCCAAGAGTTGTTTTGTTTTAAGGTTCTCGAACAGTCCCAGAGCAAGAGAGCTTGATGTCTAAGAATGCTGCATGTCTTTTAGTGACCGGATCTGATGAAATCACTCTGGCTTGAGAAATTGAATTCAATAAGCAAGTTTAGCCTAAAGGCAGTCTGTTGATGAAGTCACACCCTATTTTGTTATTACATCTCATGAAGCCTGAAGCAATGTGTGCCTGACTGTCTTCTCAAGATGTGAGGCAGGGTGTTTTCAATAGCACATGAGCATCAAGTGTGCCTTGGGGGATACCATGAAGTAGTCAACAAGTTGAGATTACATTCAAAATAAAGATCAAATAAGTTGTTGTGGTATCAGGCTTCCTTATGGCTTCTGACCTGCAGCATTGTAAGTCAAATGTGGAAAACTGGCTGTAGTGTTAAACAGTTAACAAAGTTGTATGCTGTACTGGGGTAAAAGCTGTGCTGCAGAAGTCAGCCGTTTACTGCTGCTCCTGACAGAGGGCCAAACACCTACCATTTCTAGCCTGAAGAGGTGGCTTCTCTTATAAGCATCTTCTAAATTACTGCATGATGTGCTGGCATGAACACTTTTCTTAGCTGAATGCAGACATTACTCTTGCTACATGAAGCACGGCTTTGCCTGTTAACTCCTTCATATGAAAGATGTGAGTACGGCATGCAATGTTATATTTTGCACTGGCTCTCAAAATGAAAGAGTTTTTGGAAAGTTTCTCCTTGCCTTGGGGAGGGATACCCTTCTAATGTTTAACATCCTGGATGGTTTAATCTCTTGGGCATCCAAATCCTGCCGCCTATTGAATTGCCCATCAGTCCCAATATTTCGGGCGATTCTCCAGGCTTCTAAAAGAAATAGCCTCTTAGCCTTTCTCTATGAATCAAAGAACTGACAAAGGAGAAGCAGAGCCAATAACATCCTGTAGGTGTCCTGGTAAGGTGTTCACTTTTTTTCCCTCTAGGCTGGAGTTGTTTCATGCCCACTGTGTACACACTCTCTACCTGTTGGGCTGGGACTTAACAGTGGCAATAGCTTGCAGAGTTGTTTTTCAGGCCATGGCAGGAAAGACATCAATCACAGTGAGGCAAGACTGTAAAGGAAGTGTGGGATTGCTATGCTTGTGCACTAAGCTTCACCTAGGAAAGTTAGTTAGGTAATGTGATTTGTAAGTTTGTAAGTTATACAGCTGAAAGCCCTCATCCTTATTAAACAAACAAAACACCACAATCCTCAAGAGCTCTAGCTTTTAAAATATTTTTTTAATGGTTATACAAAATGCATAAATCAAATGTTTAAAAATCAGACAGCATTTATTCAATCACAATTCCCACAAAAGAGCACTTAAGGGTAGGCATTTGCATGTAACGTGATTATGGAAAATAAGGCAAACACGACTAGAAATGAGTGCTGACATTCCATTTTCAGGGGATTTTACAAAGTTCTTCAATAATGCTAGAGAACGAGTAGACTGAAAAATTAAGAAATCTACAGTGAGGTGAAGTTTCGCAGCTCCTGTCGGGCTTTAGTGAGACGATCGGCTCGTTCAGTGAGGTAGGTCTTATGCTTAGCAGCTTCACTGTCCTCCTGAAGGAGATGGCTTAATTTGTCCTTTTCTTGCAAAAGGTGCAACATTGTGGTCTGTAAGCCATCTGCGAAGTCATGAAAGGCAGAAGACAGGATGATCAGAGGTATCTGATTAGAGAGGCGCTTGCTTGCTCCCTGCAAAAAAGAGGGAAAAAAGGCAAAAGACTTATTTCCCTTAAAGAACTAAAAAAGGAAGGGGCTATAGGCAATATGGGAAGAAATGACAGCACATATTTAAAATGTTGAGTACTGAGTTACTGATCAAGAAGTGAGTGCTTCTATGAACTAAAAAAATGTTTGCCGTTAGTCTTTTTTGTGCCTAAAGGTCTGAAAAATAAGAGTTATGAGAATGTCAACTGTTACTTTTTTCTCTCATTGTGCTAAACCCAAGGCAGGCTGTTCACCACTTGGCTCTGCTAGCTGTTGTTGGTAAGAGCTTATCCAAGGACATACCTGATGAAAAGTACTTGTGAACAATTTCTGGCATCAAAGATGTATTCTCTGAATGCTACCAATCCTTTATGGTACAGGAAATCAAAAGAGTGATTTTTACTAAATTCGCTAAATTTCTGTATTTAGATGGTATTTCTGATGTGGTTGTCCTTTTAACTGTAAGACAACTTTGAAATAAGCATTAGCTTTAAGGCAAAATGCCTTCAGCAACAGTGAAGCTATGTTTTGCCTACATTACATCTATTGATATCTCAACGAGATAATTTTCTGCTAAGCTGATGAACTGTCTGGTCTGCTGTTTATATATGCAAATTGAAACATTGACATAGAAGAGCTTGTGAGACCCCTTCCCCAGAGACATCTGCAGGCCCTGGGAGGTTAGCTGCTGCTCTTGTATAGCGGGAGGTTCAAAACCTCTCCAATGCTGGGAGGGAGCTGCCTCCAGCCCTCCTGGTGCCAGGTGAGCACTACTCCTGTGTGACTGGCTGCAATTGAGAAACATGCTATCTTCCTTTCTTCTTGTAGCTCCTGACTTGAAAATGGCAGTGGGAAGATCTTAAAGAGGCACATTTGATTTGTAGGTCCTATAGGGTTTGAGCAGCCTGTTTCCAGAGAAGTCTAAGGTGTTTCTGGCTTTAAATACCTCTGGAGCTCAGTAGGTGCAAATCTTCCATGTACAAAGGGTTTAACTCAAGCTGAGAAATACCTAAGACTAGATGTTCAGTTTTTCTTTCTGTTTTGCAGAGATCTAGTCAATAGCAAGCAATTCAGCTGAGTCAGCTAGAGAGAGCACTTACTGACCCTACATTTCACTAGGCACTACTGACTGTGGTGGAAGGGAGGCTTCATGCTTTAAATATAGGTGTTTTTTTTTTTGGAGCCAAACACTACCCAGAATCTTGATAATCTTGAAATAGGTGACTCAGAATCTTGTATGCCATTTTCAAAGGCTGTGGACACTTAAAAGCTTCCATTGCATTCAAAGTGTTTTGGCCTTGTGTAAATCCCATGGAGATATGATGAAAATGGCTCTTAGGGCATTTACAAAAATGTAGAACTAACTTCTAAGGTATTTGTGCTATAGCAGAGAGAATAGTGAGGTGGCAGGGAAGAGTTTATGCAGTTCTGCCTTTGTCTCATTCTCTGAAAGCTGAGGCTTTTCTCTCCCTCCATCAGCCTGAGCAGCCTGAACATGCAGGAATTTGTCAAAATCTTGCTATTGGAATTCAAGTTGAGCTGCTACCTACCTACTGCATTATTAATATTGAACTTGTTGCTTTCTGGGAGAGTTTTACAAAGAAAAGATCAGAAGCAAATACTGATACTGCATGTTCTCTTTGCTGCCTTTCTTTAACACAGTATTTTGTTAAAACATCTCATTTATCTTCAGAGACTTCTATGAGCTCTCTGCAATGTAGAATACGCACTCTGATCTCTACAGATAGCTGAATCCACTTTAACATTTTTTTATCACTCCTCCTGTCACACTAGTTTAGGATCTGACTGCAAGCCACTGACATGGCTTTCTGCTGGCAGAAGGAATATGCAGAAGGGCTTGAAGCTGACCTAAGCTGTCAGATGCTGTGCCAAATGCTGAAGTGCTGTACATAATGTTAAACTCATGGAAACTAGTGTTATTTGAAAAATGTGATATAGACTTGCAGTGGGGAAAGCTATCCCGGGCCTGTTGCATCCTTTGCTGTAGAGGGGGGATTGCCATCAACTGAATATCAGTAACTTGGAGTTACAGGGCCAGGGTCTCTTCCTCATCCTATCCTCTCCTTCATGCAGGTAAGTGACTGTCTTCCCCCCCAACAACACTTGTTCCCATAGGAGGGCCAGCAAGAGAACATTGTACTGGCAAGGAGCCACCCTCTCTTCTGTGAAAAGCTAGAAAAGAGGGCTCACTTGCTGATAGTGTGTCCCCTGAGCAAGGGGCAGCAGGGAACCATGCCAGGCTGGGAGGTAGTTAACATGTGCTTTAGGGACTGTCATTTTTAAGAAATTGCAGGCATCTCTAATCACCGTGTCTGGCACTGTGCAGCTACTCCCTAGAAACTGTGCTGAAACAGCCTTCTGACCGGCTTTGTCCTGGCATTTTCATCACTGATTAATTCATACAGAAGCTACACATGTACTTGGACAAGCCACTTACACCCTCTGGCTACTATTCCCTGCATAGTAGTAGTATGAAGTATTCAATATGTTAACGACAGTGAGATCTGGACAGGGGGTATATAGCATTCAAGGTACAGAACAACTGCTGTGTGATCATCTGTAAACTCACATAGAAGTAAGCCTTCGTATGAGAAACCAATTCCTGCACGAAGTAGGGCTCTTGTTGTGTACCAGATCCAACCTGCAACTCTTTCCCATTGCTGACTTTGTTGAAGTATTCTCTATTAACAGATTCTAAATCATTTTTGTAAAGGTTATCCTGGCAGTATACAATTCTCTCCATTTTAAACTGGGTCCGGATATGTCTTTGAGCTTCCTCTGCTTGTTTCTCTCTAACATCTTCAATTCTGGTCTAGAAAAGGAAAGAACAAGTTCTCAGACATTTGTTTCTTTTGCAAAGGTGTCAGTGCATAGCAGCGAAGTTCCTGCAGTCATCCTCAAACTCCCTTAACGTGCTTTCATAGCACTCTTAAGAAAGCATCCCATCTTTTTTTTCACCTTCACTGTTTACCAGAACTTCCTCCTTCTGCATCTCTCTCACTGTGTTATGCCTAAAGACCCTCCCTAAATACTTCTGTGTTTGGCTGAAATAGCTTATTAGCTTGGTATCTTGTGGGCTTGGGTGCTCAATAGGGTTTGGCCATGCAGGTAAAACAGAAAAAAATTTATTTCACTCACATTTGTATTTGGGTTTCCTTTCAAAGCAGTACCCTGTGAGTCGACACTGCTTCCTTGCTGTCCAGCATTGCTTCTCATCTCTTCCTCAAAGATCTTTCTCAGAGAAAGGCTCAATGACATCCATATCATTTAACTCTACCCCAAACTGAACAGTCATCTTCTAACTCTCTTATGTTAAATGATTTTTAGCCTGTCTGCTCTTGCTCCCTTTTACTGAGGATGAGATTCCTGCACTGGCTAACTCCATGGCTTGCCTTTCAGAGAGGGAAAAGCACTGTTTAGTACTCTTAGGCTACCCACATGCTTACAAATCATTGCAGGACTTAAATTAATTATGAACTTTGCAAGGCTGCCACATTGTGTTCTCTTTGCATTGTGGTGTATGCATCAAGAATGTGACCAGAATGAATGAGGAATATATGTTTTATATTGTGTCAAAATTGTACCAAAAGGCAAAAGGCACTCTCATTAGTCCCATTGTAAAGGTGCTATAATTTTTTCACTCTTCCTTATTTTATAAAAAAACATAGGTCTGAAAGAAATTCAGTGGTTGCATAAGGGTAATGCAATGGGATAGGTACTCTAAGCCATATTTACAAATGCTGTATTTACAAATGGCTGTATTTACAAAGGCCGTTCTGTCTTGCTCTTGTCTTGTCTCAGGTTATAAGTAATGTCTCACCTTAACAGCTCTGTTTAGATTGTGGAAATTACCAAAATGCCTTATAGCAAGTTCCGTAAATTTCTCTTCAACCAGTCCTAATAGACAGACAGAGGAAGAACAGAAAGACAAAATAATGTCAAGTAATCAAGTGAGGGTTTTAAGCCGTTGTTAATATAAGACTTGGAAAAACTACTCATTTTCTGTATTCACCCAGAAATAGCTGAGCAGCTGTACTGACACACTGTGCCTTCATGACCAATACAAACAAGTAGGAATTTAGATTTCTATGTCCAAGAGTGTGAGACATTAAAGACCTACTGTAATCACTTAACACCTGAGAGATTGAATATCCCTGATACTTCTTTTATAAAACAATTTCTGTGCTTACAGCTGTATCTGAACAGATGTGCCATCATTTGGCCATCTAAGCACATCTGCATCTCAACCCTTGAGTTGCCCCTGCAGGGAGAGCAATTAGCCACATACAGGACAGATCACTGAGTCTGGCACAGACACCATAGCTGCCTTCTAAGGCAAACATAGGAGAGAGAGGATCATGACATACTTTTTCCTTGAGTGGTTTTTACTGGATGAACTATGTACTCTTCCCCCCAGTCTCAGCAGTCACTGCTTGTTATATATAATGGCATGCAAAGAACCGGCAAAAAAGCTGGGCTCCAAGTTAGGTTTGTGAATGACGCTTCCTGGGTTTGGGAATGCCAAGCTGCTGGGCTGTATCCAGGTACTTCTACTGCACTATTACTTTACTCTGTTATTTACTATAGTTACATTCTAACTTTCTTCCACCAGCCACTGAGAAAAGTATTAATAGATGCTGGAGACCACATGTAGAGATTGGAGGCTCTAGAGAAGAAGACTCCAGGTTGAATCAAATTCACTTCCCCACTCCAAAGAATCCTGGCTGGAGCTCTTGCTCCAGCAGTGAGGACATTTGCTCATCCTGGAAAAAAAAAAGTTACGCGCATGAGTATCTCCCATGCAACAGCCTCATGAGGCCTGTGAGACTTACCGATCACCCTGTTCAGTATCTCAATGGCTGGCTCCTCCAGTTCTGTGATCTGCTCTTTTATAACATCTTCAAATGTCCTGTAATTGGTAAAACCTGGGAACTCTCTTCCACGATACTGTTCTTCGTATTTCCATGCTTTACTGGGTACAATTTTGTTAACTGCAATATTAAAATAACATTGCTTTACTACTAATCACTCAACTTATGAATTTCAGATTTACGAAGGAGGTCTATTTCTCCCCTTTGAAATGCTCTTGAGGAGCAACTACTGAGATGATCTTTCAAGCAAACCCATTACCACAGAACTGCGTTAACACATTATTGCTCAGTTAATGACACAATGGAGCAAGCGCACACATGACAGAAGGCAACCTAGAAATCATGATGAGACTCAAAAATACTGGCTCTTCTTGGAACTACTACTCTCATGGAACAAAACAATACCCCAAACTCCCTAAACATTCTTATTCCGGGGAATTTACTGTTGATTATCTATTTTTATTTAAGATATTGCAGTAAATATTTCTTTGTTAACATTATATGAATTTGCCATCTTAAATGGGGTATATCTCTTTGAACTGGTTTACATATTCAGGCAAAGACAGGTGTCTGAATGTTTTGAAAGTTTTCAATATGGCCCTGTTTGGGGGTCAAATTTGTGAATCATATGCAGATGTGGAAGTATAAGTCAAGCTATGAATGCTTTCAGTTCTAACATTAAGATACATGAATCCATAGTTGGATAATTGAAAAAAAAAAAACAAAACAAACAAACCCTCAGTGGTTAAAATTCCACAAAAAAAAAAAAAATAGAAGTAGATGTAGGTAATCTGTTTCAGAGTCTGAAAACCTACCTGTACAGTGAAGGTAGTACAAAGTTGTAACATGGCCACAAGAACATCTATCAGCTTTGAAACAGGAAATTTAAGGCTTCAAATATCAAAAGTATCTACTATTCTTAGTACTTTCATTCATCATAAGGAAGCTCAAGTTAAACAGTGTCATCTGACATGTGATGGTGTACCTTTAGAAATCCTAGAGGTGACTGATAATAAGGTTTTTGGTTGAGGAAGAGCTTGCTAAAGTTACCTCTAGTTTTCAAGCTGTGCAATATATATGTATGTAAATAGTACATATATACACATATGTACACATATGTATATATACATATATATACACAATATATATATATATGTAAGCAAACTTACTCTGCTGTACATGTAAATACTTTATCTGGGCATATATACACATGAGTTTGGGGTAGCATATTGTCAGCAAGAGCTATGCTGTTGTAAGAGCTGCTCTGCGTTGCTACCTGATCCTGTTGCGAAGTTAGATGTATTAGTTTAAATCAGTGGGGATAACCTGAAAGGGCCCAGAGGGTTCCCACTGTGGTTCAGCTACCTTGGAATGTCTTGTAATGCAACTCAGTTGTGCTCTGAAGAAGCTGCATCCTTCTGCTAGTGCTTTCTGCTGCTTTTATGTCTATTTCATCATGTCTTCATTATCTTACTCTTTTATTCCTCTCCATAAAATCATGTTGATTGGCTTGATGTTTCATGGATGCGACATAAGAGTTGTTAACACACACTAATGTCTGTCTGTCTTCACATATATGCATATATATATTTATATATTTGTCTCTGGTTAATGTCGTTCTTGCAGCCTATTTGTACCTATCATTTTAGAGTCACTAGTAATGCTGACATAGATGTGCATAGAATTTGCTTTGAGAGCTGCTGCTTATCTGATAGCTGATGCTATTTCATCTCTAAGAGCAAGTGATGAGGTCTCTGAAAGATGTGAAAGAGATGCTGCAAAAGATGTTGAGTGTATGGCAGAGTTCAGCTTGCATTCATCACCCTATGCCTCAGTTTAGATCTGAGTTCAGTTAAGCAATTAGTAAAGTGGGAGATGCACAGAAAGGGGTGCTCTTTACAAGGTGTGGTGATTTCAGACTCAGAATTGCTTTCTCCACACCTTAAGCCAGAGCTAAAGTAGAACAAAAAAGACCAAAATTGCAAAAAGTTCCTAGTAATAGTAAAAATAGTAATAGAGTTATAGCAGATCATTATATAGTTTAAAATAATAATAATGATGATGATACATTTGTTTTATTGCTGTTGTTTAGAAGAATGGTTCAGAGACTCACCAACCAATTTTGTGCAGAGCCCATAGTCTTGATTTTACTGCTTTGCTAGGAGAAGAGAGACATTCACTGATCTCTCCATAATGGCAACATTTAACACAAGCTTGGTCTTTTTCCTCAAGGACTAAAGCATAACTTGCCTAACACTACAACAGATGCAGGCTCCTAGCTTCTTGTTTTTACTTTCTTGGAACAACCCACTGATGATGCTGTGTCTTGATTTAAAAGCAAGGGAATGGAATCTCAGGTCAGTTGCAAACAATGGTTTTCTATGCTTACCCTTTACAGCACGCTCTAGGAGAACCGCTTCCCACGTTCGGAACTCTTTGCGGATTTTTGTAAACATCCTGATTTCATTTCCAACCAACATTTCCTCTCCACATATTATCTGAGAGACATCTTGATTAAAGAGCTTGATCAACTGTAGTGAATTGAAAAACAAGCAAGAATGTAGTAAAGTTTAATTTCTTCAGACTGACTTCCATCTGTAAAACAAATCTACAATCTTTTAATGCTAAAGCAGGAACCCGGTTCATTGAAAGCATCCCTTCCTTACATCTTTTATGCTTGTAACTCCTGTTGTTTTGTTTGGTATTTTGTTTGGCTTTCCCCAAACCAGCACAGCTGGAGGAGAACAAACTTGATAGTTTTTTGGTTTTCCTTTTTTATGTACTCTTAGAACCATTTAGTAAATTCAATTTGGACAGACTTGTATGAAGCCTTTGAAGGCTGATGAGCCTTCAAAGTGCCCCTGCTGGCCTCCGGAAAACTTTCTGGGAGTGATTAGTTCCCCAAGATAAGATACTTAGATGGATGAGTAAATCATATTTTGATATCAAGTATGCATTTGATTTTATGAGTGCTGAAAACAATATAAACCCTTCAAAATGTTGGGCAGGCAGGAGTATAATTTTTCCATCCCTGAGATGCTTGAGTTTGACCATTCAACCGAGTTGTTGTTCAGTTCTCACCACATAATCACATGACAAATACTGCTAGAAGGGACCATGAGCTCCTCTGGTCTATTATTTTTGCAGCTATGATGTATTCCTGCCAGAGGTTTGTCTGTATTACTCTTGAAACACTTGTATGACAGATACCACAAGCTTCCTCGTGCTCCATGCTGATGATTCCCTAACTTTAAGTGTTTTCTTTTTCTCCCACATTTACCTCTTCATTCTGCTCTGTAACCAAATCAAATACTCACATGTGTGAGGACAGTCAGCTTCTCAGACTCTGTTGTGGGTGAGACTTTTCTGTACTTTTCTAGATCCTGTAATGTTTTTTGGAGTGCCACATGAATTTGGTTCTCCAGTGTTGGCAAAGTTTTCTGGTGGGTAGACAGTGAAAAAGGACATTTAGGTCAGTTGAACATGTCTGGTTTTGGAAGGAAAATAAATTCACTCTAAGAATGACTTATACCTGTACAAGATCTTTGCTGCTTTTTGAAGTGCAAGAGCTTGCTGTCCTTGCATCCCACACATGATAGTGGAGTACCGTGGAAATGCAAAGATGGCCTTCATTGAGAGAAGGCATGGAGCTAAGACCTCCCTGAGAAGTCAAGCTGGACCTCACTGTTAGGTGGGTAGAGTAGCTACAGTTGCTGGGCAACCTAGCAACAGTCCCTAGCAACATTTGGTGTATAGTGAGCCAAAAACTATGTCCTCACAGGTTGTGCCAAGGAGGTGGTGATTAGGGGAATTCACTGACTCTTCCATTCCTGATAAATACCTGATTGAACACAGCTGTTTAGTTGCATCAGGATATGTAAATGCTTGTTTTTCCTCCTTCAGTACTGAATTTAGAGGTTCCCTGTATTTTAGCATTTTCCCTTAATGGAATAAGATATATTACTTACAGATACATGTCTAAAAAAATAAACTCCAATATATTTACATTAGTATAATAATATAATAAAATTATTACATCTTAGTTGATTTTTTTAAGATATTTTCAGTTAAATATAAATTATTGTGTTTTAGTAAGCTCATAGTAGTAACTTGTCATCCAGTCCATCAACACTCTTCACAAACAAAAAGAAATAACATGGCTATCATTGAAAAGGCAGGAGTTATGAATCACAAATGAAATCATTTGCCTATTGTTAATGTTTAGCTTAAGGTTAACAGAACAGTTTTTCACCTTTAACTCTCAGTGCAATTTGTCCTCAGATTACCAGAGTGAAGGGTTATTAGTGGTGCAGCCCAATTGCAATCAATTGCAACCCAAGGTTAAAGGGCTGAACTTATTTCTACATTGCAACTAACACTAACAGCTTAGTATAGCCCTTCTGTTACTTACAATAATATGTCCCACAAGTTCATTTGTGAGCTTTTCTGCCAGATAAGGGATAGTAGCTCTTCTTTCTTTCAGAATAACGCTGCACAAAGGAGGAAAAGATGGTTTGAGATAGAATGCATATGGAGGACAAGGAGGTAGCACTGATGCTTTGCTCTGTTTTCACTAGTTGTAATACAAAAATTGAGTAAAAGGAGGGCTGTCTGGGCAGTGCTAGCACAGATGCAGCAGCAGCCCAGGACTCCGGGCAATTTATGCGAGAGTTGTTTGACAGCTACTGATACTGGCTAAGCAAACGGAAACCTGAAAATAGCAAATTGTAACAGCAGATTAATGTGCTGCTGTGTTATTTCTGCATGCGTGAAGTACACTGATTCCAAACCCTTTCCACCTGTTATTCTCTATATCTTGATTGATTTGCTGCTAAGTTATCTTCTGGGGAAATCTATCCTTAGCGCAGACAGCATCCTTTCTCATGCTGAGTTTAACCATGTTTCCCAGCGCATAGAAATACTTCAGTGCTTGAATTGAAGTGCTCAAGCACTTAAGATGCTTAACTTAGATTTTTTGAGACTATTCTGAACTTTTGAAGACCATTGAGCTTCTCCCAGGGTTGAGGAAAGATATATATATCAAAATTGCATCCAAAATGCATTTTAAAGTTTTGACGTGTGAAATTCTTTTGGCTCCTTGGAATGTAACACTACATGGACAATGAGAAGTAGTGTGTATCATTAATACCTGTTTCTAACCCTAATTTAAATCTCAGCAAGTCAACAGGAAGCTTTGAAGTGACTTTAATATGTTTTCGTGTTTTCGATGAGGTCCTTGCTGTGAGAAGTACCTGAAATGTTTGTGAGTCTGGAAGAATTTTCTCTCCTGCTGAATGGCAGTGGCCAAGGACAGTTTGTTGTGGATGTCCTCCTGCCCACGACACTTCACAATCATGTAACCTTTTTTGAGGGGTATGACCTTGTTTTGCATTATCTTAATGACAGACTCTTCAGTTCCTCTATCCACCAGGTCAGGTTTTGTTAGGATCCCTGGGAAATCACCCAAAGAGAAAGTTAGTCAAGTGCAGAGGTTAAAGGTGGGAGAGGTGTAGCAGGCCACCTAGAGCAGGAATACTCCGTACCACGTTTTATAAAGCAACTTCTCTTCATTTGTTTTTTTCCTTCCTCCTCTAGAGAGCTCTCAGGTCTTGGGCTTTGCACTGTAAAACTTGCTCCACAGTTGGCCGCCCACCCTCTTTTTGTCTTGCAAATCCTTTTTTAACAGGCAACAGCAAATTTTTCCCACATGTATGCCAGCAAGACTCAAAATTGAGGGATTCTTTGTCTACTGGATCATCTCAAGCTTTGTAAGTAATCCATTTAGGCTGTTTTTTCCTTTTTCTAGTAGCTAGTTCTACAGATCTAGCATGCAATACAGAACATAAGACCTTCACAGAAACAGGATTCGCATTTCTCTTCAACCTGTAGATTAAAAATTGTCTTACCTAGTGTCCTTTCTCCACTGGGATCCACCTCTTGAGCCATTTTCAATGCTTCTGTTGTTGCAATATCCACATTACATGGCACCACTACCAAATTGAGTGTTTCTTTGAAGCGAATAATTTTTTTAAGTAGCATTTTGATCTGCAATACAATACAGCATTAACAAAGTTCAGTGGAATTAGATGCTTCCATGTAAGATGTAACTATTTCTAGCAATATGAGCCACTGTCTAATGGCATAAAATGTCACATTTATTGAAGATAGTATTACATGCTAAAGGATAGCATGGAAGTGGGTCAGCAGAAAAATGCAGTCTCTTTTGGTATGCCAAGATTAATTCAAACATCTAGCATGTTTAGATGTTATACCTGTCCTGAGAGCTATGTGCAGTTTAACCTTGCTTGAATACAATCTGTCATTATGGAAATATTGACGATATTTTGCATATAATCATGTGAGAAAAACAAGTTCCGATACTGAGGTACACACTTAGAGAAAGACAGCAAGCTAGATCATGCTGACAAATCTCAAATTTGTATCTCTGAAAGGAAGGAAAATGTCTTTGCCAGGAAAAAGCGTCAGGTTGTAGCGGTAGGGGTCTCTACTCTGAAAGGAACAGATGCACCCATCTGTCAGCTTCACCCAGGCTCAAGGGAAGCGTGTTGCCTGCCAGGGGCATGGGTCAGGGATGTTGCAGAGAGGCTGCCTGCTCTAGTCAATCCCACTGGCTATTACCCACTTCTAGTGATCCATATGGGTGCTAGTGATATAGATAGCAGTAGCCTGGAGAAGATAAAGAAGGACAACAGAGCTCTGGGACAGGTGGTTAGTGGCTCTGGAGCTCAGATTGTCTTTTCATCAATTCTCCAGGATACAGGCCAGGACCTTAAAAAGGCTAGGAAGATTGGACAGGTTAATAAATGGTTAGAAGGGTGGTGCTGTTTTCAGGGGTTTGGGTACCTAGAACACAGGACTCAGTGTAGTAGGCCAGGTCTACTGGGGGCTGGTGGGACTGGTCTGACAAAGAAAGGGAAGAATGGATTTGGAAGGAGGATTGCCAGACTGGTCAAGGATGCTTTAAACTAGATGTGCTGGGGGAGGTGGACATCATTCCATCCCAACACACCCAGTCACTTGCCAGCACTAAATGTTCAGAGCAATGTAGAGCAATATTCCAGCTGCTCCAGCCAATGAGCTAGCTTCAATTGGAGCTTGGCTCAGATGCCTCTATGCAAATGCCTGTAGCATGGGAAACAAGAGGAATTACAGATGTGTGCATGTCTACTGGGATATGATATCATAGGCATCACAGAAACATGGTTGGATGGCTCCTATGACTGGTGTGTTTGAATGGAAGGCTACAGGCTCTTTAGGAAAGACAGGCCTGGTAGGTGGGGAGGGGGAGTTGCTATTAATGTTAGGGATAGACTGGAGAGTATGGAACTCTGTCTGGGGACAGGTGAGCCTGTTTGCCAGTGTAGCCTTATTGCTGCCTCAGAAACCCAGCATAGTAACTTCAGCGTCCTACAGCAAAGGCTTGCATATGAGGTAGGTTACAGAAGTGAACCTGTGAATAGATTGGCATATGAGGAGACTGAGTTTTTTACCTGTTCCCCGATGTCTTTTGGCTGGTCCCCCACCGCCACTCTGGCAATTCCAGGAAGATCAATTAATGTCAGATCTGGTACATCTGGTGACCAAATTTCTAGGGAAACTAGTTCTCCACTAATGGCACCTTTAGTACCAGCCACAACATCCTGGGCTGAAGAAGAAAAGAATGAGGCAATGAATATAAGCTTCAAATAATGCATGAAAGTGAAGTTGAGCACAATGAATTTGAAAAATATCTGCTACCAACTACAATACTTTTAGGCTTGGCTTTTTTCTGGCATGGCATCCAGCCATGTGCACAAATCCATTAATGTAAAAATATGAAGAAATTGTTATGCAGTTTGTGGATACATGGAATCTTTTTGCAATAAGAACGTTAATAGTTTACAGAGCATATACTTATGAACTTTCATATATGCAAAGTACATGTAGGTAAGCCACAACAAAAGTGATTGGACACAGTACTGATCAGTTTTAGAAATTAGATTTCTCAGTGTTAAGACACTTTGTAGGCATTAAATAATCCTTGGCTGCCTTCAAAGATAGTAACATTCTATATTCTTCACATTTTGATAGGTTGAGCAATTAAGTGATTTGTCTCAAATCTTGTAAGACAATAGTGCTTGAACTGTGAACAGTACAGACAAGCAAGGAAACTCAGTAGTCATTCTCATGAGGAATTTTCAGTTCTATAATTAGCTTAATCAATTCATACCGTTTACTTGGCCAGTTTTGGAAGGGTATATTGAAAATGCCAAAATAATATATAGAAAAGCTAATGGAAAAACATTAGGAACAATTAACAATGCTGCTGAGCAGTGCTAGTCAAAGAAATAAGAACAATCCAATATTCACAAAGACCTTACTATCTTTTGGGCAAGAAAAATGTTTCCTTACAAAGCATGAAATACCATAAAATCAAAGCAGTGACATGAAAAGTGCAGTGATTGAGGCAGTAGTCACACTAGCTGGCAGAAGCCCTTTATGCTTTCTAGTCTGCTTTCTTGCAATTTTCTCCAAAATCGTAAGATTTGCAGCCACAGACACCTCAAACATACTCTGAGTGAACTGATGACAGGAAGCAGTTAAGGCTTTGTATTTGACTGACAAACTTCTCAAACCAGGCAGACAGCATCCAGCTGAGAACACAGCCTGGTCTCTATTGGACATTATGGGTCATCCTCACTATTGGTCTAATAAGTGGCACAACTTTCGTAAGAGAGCAATGTTATGCTCCCCCACTGTCTTCTGCTCTGAATCAGCTTTTGGTGTTACTGCTGGTTACAATCACTGTACTGATGTGGAATCACTGCAGTCAAACAGTCTGGGGACTGCTGTTAGCCCAAAAAAAGATGCAAAAGGATTCAGAGCAGATTGAGAAAGCCAGATCAGAGGGGAATGCATTACAACTCACCTTGTCTTATTGCATTGTCCACCTCAGAGGCATTGTGGAGCTCTATGTTAAAGTTGCGGTAATGAATTTTCCCTTTCCATTCCTGAGTGGCAGGTGTTCTTTTCAGTTTAAGTTCCAAGGGACATCGAGTAACAATACCTGCAGCAGTTCCAAAGACAGAGGTAACTCTCTCAGCAGCTGTTATGCATGATACACAGCTATGGACTGCATGGCGTACATAGGGCTACCTAATACTTTGCACAGAGACACAGAAATGTTTCAGGAAACTTTGACAAAGGGCTCTCGTCTGACTTGTTGTTCAGAGTAGAACTGTCATTGTCACTAAAGAGGTCAGCCATGGCTCTGTTCAGCCATAGTTTGTCTTGCAAACCTCCAAGGATGGAGATTTGCACTGTTCTGGGTGACTTGTTTCAGTGTTGCACGTACATCCTATGAGAACCTTTTCCTCAAGTCCAGCTGGAAAGACTAGATGGCACTGTCAACTCACACAGAACTTGCAGACCTTATGTTTGTGTATATACACACACAGAGAGCTAGAAAGCGAATCTTCTTGAGCAGCAAAGTCTTCCAACAAACTTCTCTGACATGCAACATCAAAGGCACATATTTGTTAGTAGAGATTTTTGTGCATTTTTTTCCATACAAAAAAAGAATAGGTATCTGTAAGAAAATCTTTTTTAAATATACCACAAACCAATTTCAAAAGCAAATTTCAAAACTAGTCTTCTATGTGAAACCAATGCTCTGCTGCACTACTCTCTGCTGGAAATGTACAGAATCAGCTGATGCTACCTTTCAATCTGGCCACATTCTGGGACAAGTACATTTCTCTATACTTTTCTTACTCCTGGTCTCTTGACCACCCAGGCCATGTGCCTTGTTGAAGTTACCCTGCACTGCTTGGCCTGCACATCCATTTCTTCTACTGGAGACCAGAGCTGAGAAGGCCCCTGGAATCTCACAATTTAGATATAGTCTCAGTCATGGAGTTATCCAGTTGTAGGAAAAAAAAAAATAAAATCCCTTCTACAAAGTGAAATTCAGGTGAGTTCTGTGAAAGTGAACCCTTACCATTGCCTCTAGGAAGAGCAATACCAGACAGGGCTTCTAGGACGGAGCTTTTCCCAGAGCTCTGGTCTCCAATCACTGCAATCGCAGGCAAAGCCATGTCTTTTTCTATTCCGAGAGCTCTTAGTCTATCGACGAGATTAATGCAGGGTCGGATTTTTTTCTCATATTGGTTATACAAGATATGTTCTGCTGCCTGTTAGAGTTAAACTTACAATTAATTTTTAATTGTTTTAAAAGAAGTTGTTTCCACACAAAACCACCCCACTTTTAGGCATCTTTTCTGGCTCATCATTCCCAAGTAAACCTTATGTACTGGCATCAAGCTGTACTTCATATCGCTATGCAACCTTGCACCTCCATGTTATAACACAGGTGTCTGTAAATAGGACAAATTCAGTTGAGGTTGGCTCAATGATTATCCTTAGTTAAAATATCAAGCTTAGTAAGCAATTGTGAGAAGATGAAGAGTAAAGGGAGACTCATTACAAAACGTGCTTTGTTAATTTACTGTTGTGGGTTTTTTTTTTAAAAAAATAACAGCCATTTTCTTCCACTCATCTACAGTTGTACTGGATTATATGTATGCAACTGAAATCTAATCCCAGTAGTAAGAGAACTTAGTACACAATAGCTTATTAAATCTTCGTTTTGAAGTTTGATGGTTTAATTTTTTGCACAGACAACAAAAGTATTCTGATCTAGCATCCTTAATAGGTGGCTAAAATCTTTTAGCTCACCATGGCTCTTTGCCTCATTTTAGGCTAGGGCAAAGGATGAATGATTTGTTTTAAATGAAATATTGTTATAATTTTTTTGTTTTGATACATATCCCAGGTATTAACAAAGGCTCTTCATTTTCATAAAAACAAAACAAATAATTTCCAGCCCTTTACAAAACTGGTCCACCTGCTGTTAAATATGGTCAGCTAAAGTTAGTTCAGCTTGGCCTCTTCTCCCTATTCTTGTTTCCCTATTCCAGTCAGACTGCTGCATTTAAAAATGTAATTTTGATAACACCAGTATCTTACAAATCCTAACACGTGAGGCACATTCATACCTAATTTATTGAAAACCAGGAGTTTCTCACCTTTGCCTTTGTCTAAGAAAACCACCTCTGAAAATACGTCTATCAATTGTATATAATCAAACAGAGCAGCTTTTTTCTTTCGAGATAAGAAAGATATTGCACATTACTGGCGGCAGGTGTTTTAAAACCTTATTGGTAAGGTTCTCCATTATGATATTTACTAGCTAGCAAATCCTAACTATCATCAAGGAACTTCATTAACTATGACACAGTTCGAAAACCAATCAGTGTTGAATATTCAACACAGATAATGATCAATATTTCTTCGTATTTCTATTGAAGGTAGAAGAGCCTCAAGTAAAAAAAAAATCTCCTAAAGGATTTCTATTCAACATTTGCTAATTGTTACCAATGAAGTAGATATATGTTGCACATTAAATTGGCTGCTAGGCTGCTGCCATCCTGGTTTTTACACCTGCATTTTTTTATGCTTGCAGATTAGTTGCAAGTACTTATCTTCCTAGTTACATAAAGAACTGCTTGGCCCTGATCCCAAGAATGCTCCTCTGCTTAGGCCTAACAAGATCAGATTGCCCAGAGACAACAAAATTCATTTTGGAGTACAAAGTGAAACAAAGGAATAACAATGGGGAGAATCTATGCCACCTTCTGATATCTGCCTTACTTTGTCCTCTTCTCCATAATATTGTTTCTTCAACTCCTTCTGGTCATATTTAAGCTTTCTCTCCATCATGTTATCCATCATCATATTTTCATCTTCTAACTCTGGTGGAAGAGGTACTGCAAAAGCTTTGAAAGACAGTTGTAAGGAATGTGATGCAAAACCACCTTTCATCAGGCCAAATTTTGTTCTATCAAAACGTTGGTTGAATACTACACTCTTACTATCCACGGCCTGCTGAGTTTTTGGCTTACCTGATAGGACATCCATCAGTGCTTTACTTGTGATTACTGTTTGTTCCTTTATATAGCTCCTGAAATCAAACATAGAGCACTGAGTGACTCAAACTTGTAAGAGTGATCATAGCAGAGAAAATCAATCACCACTTTTATTTACTGATTCAAACCCTCAGTAGATATCAACTGCCACAGCTCATTTCAAACCACTAAAATTGCTATCCAGAGGATAGACTTGAAACTTCTTACTTCTTTCATGCTTTCTTTGTGGTTTCAAAGAAAGAATTTGTCAAAAAGTAAAGAAGAATATTAAAAAACCCAAACAACAACAAAATTGCACTTGTTGTTGCAGAGAGAGAGTTTTTCTCAAATAAATATTATACTGAAAGGTGTTTTGAGGACCTCAGTCGGTAGAGCAGCTGCTGGGCATGGTTGGAGGAAGTGTGAAAAAAACCTTCAGTCACCTGGAGTCAGGAGTATAGGGCTGTGTCATTGCACAAAGAGGGTCTTACATGGGTGGACCAACGGCAGTGAGAGTAGGACACATTAAGCCATAGTCTGCCGTGAGGCCAACTCACCTCTCCTACAGTAGAAACACTTGGCAGAAGCAAGTCTGACACCTATCTTAGAAGTTTAGTATCTTAGTCTCCCTCCTCTATAAATTAAAACCCTCTCCAAAAAAAGCAAACTTTGTTTGACATAATGTTAGAGAAGGGACAAGTAGGAGACTTTTTTTTTTATTTTTCAACTTTCCATCATATTAGGGTCTATTGATATATTTTCTATGGGTGACTGACAAAAATGGAGGCCTTTTATGTGACATGTGCAACGGAAGTGATTTGGGGTGAGAATAATTTTATTAAAGAGAGAAACACAAAATTAGTTTTTCAAAGATAGATTTTTTTTTTATCCTAATTTTTTTTTAATCTTTAGCCGCAACTAAGATCTGTTTAATATTTGGGAAAATTAATTTGGAGAAACACATTTTTGCTTGAAAAAACTTCCTTTTTTAAAAAATTTTTGCTTAGAAAAAAAGATTAATTCCACATTTGCTATTTAGTCTTTTTTTAAATAAAGCCATAATTTTTAGTAGATATTCCTGTTCCCTTTAAAAACAAACAAACAAACAAAACCAAAAAAACAACCTATGGGAAACCTCATTTTTGGCCAGCAATAAAAGGTAACTGAACTACTTGCATTGCTTTGTAGTTACTTATTTTACAGTTCCTTCACCTTTCTTTACACTTCCCCTTTCTTTAATATTCTAGTGTGAACCTTTTCCTATTAATGAATTTAAAGATTCATCTTCTGCAAATGAGGTCTCAGTGTTTTATCTGCAACAAACATACAATCCTCATTCACTGGCCACCAAATTCTTTAGTGATTTGCTATTGCTACAGAAAATAGTTTACTGGTAATAATGTTTCCAACGGTACGCCCTTTTATTGCCTTTTCCATTCCCTACCTACATTTCAATTTAGCAGACCAAACACTTCCTATAAATTTTTAATTTAATGTAAATATTATCTGAGAACAATTTTCTATCGTTTTAATGTTATTATTTATATTCATTGGGCTGCATTATTAGTGTCTTGATTTTAGCATATAGCCCCCTAAACATGGATGTGTTTCCTTCAGAAAGAGGTTATATAGCAAGCTTTAGATAACCTTGTAATGAATAGGCTGAAATGCAAAAATGGTGTAGTAAGGCCACCAGAAAACAATAGAAGGATCTTCCAAGATAAACTTGTAACATCTGGGAAACCAAGATTTAAGGAGTCTGACAAAGGAAGTGCCAACTTTGAAACGTTTTAGTGCAAGAGCTGTATCTTAACCGTATACCTGGGTTTTTAGCTAAGTCTACAGTACAGACCACAGCACGCACACACAGATACACAGAATAACAAAGATACCTCCAGTAAGCAATGCATTAACTACAGTAAATGAGCAAGCATGGGCTACGCATTTGTTCTTCACCTGAACCTGAAAAAGGCTAGATAGGTTGGTGCGACCCCTCACTGTGCCGTAGATGTACTGATTTCTTTGTGTGCTGCACCTTGACAACATCAGATGAAAAAGAGATAGAAGAAGAGGAAAAAAAAAAAAAGTTTCACTCTCAAAGTGCCTTTCTGAAACCGGTCAGAATCTATGCATGAAACATGACACCTTGATGACATGCCAATACTGAAAGTCCGATAACACTCCTCTTTCCCAGAGCTGCCCCTCCCTCCATTATCAGGACAGTATTGGTTTCCTTGAACCTTTCCTGTAGACCTTTGCCTGCTTGTGTGCCAGAAATCTCCCCTGGCACAGCACAAAACACTGAGATGTGCCACCACATCAGCATGAAGCATGAACTTGCTGATGGTCCTGAAGATGAGTTGCCTTATTCTTCTCTAACAACCCCCACTTTGCATCTTGAGGGGTAGTAACAAAACTAGCTATCAAACCCAAAGCACAAAGCTGTGGCACTGAACCCACACAGGTCTTGCATTTTTTCACTCTTTGTCCAGCTAGAGGAGCACATGGACTTCTGCCTGGTGTATCCTGTAACTTCAGGATATTTGAGCAAACTACATGGTATCTGAGTTGTACATTTGTTAATTCTAGCTGTCTTCTCAGAAAAAAAATGAAGCAATTCAAAGCTTCTGATGCTACACATGAATATTACCAGCTAAACCATGCTGCTGAACACTGCCCCCACACAGTAGATACTTTAAAAAAGGGGTTCTAATTTAAACGCTGTCTCTCAATGTTCATCCTTTGAAGAGGAAATAATAGTAATATCTTTTTTTCCCCAGCTCAGGAAACAACAAATCCTACTTCTGGCAATCTTATTTAACCACACTAACTTTAGAATCTTATGCAGCATTCTCACATGCAACTGTTGAAAGGAATGAAGATAAGACTAAAAATCTGCATGACTATTTTTAGAAGAAGGAAAAGAGAAACTTCTACCTGTGTAGCGTCCTGCAGCAAGGAGAAGCAGTAACTTCAACTTCTTCTGGTGCTTTTTTATTTACAGGCTCCACCTACACACTGTGATGAGAATCAGGAGAAATGAAACCAATTGAAACGTGAAAAGGGTTTCACTTCATGGAAGCTCTGGAAATAATAGTGTCATATGTTGTTTTTTTATTTCCTTATACACCAGCCAACTTTCCTCCTGTTGTTTACTGGATGACAGAAATGACACTCCTCACAACACAGCTGGCTGCCTCCTCACTCTGCTGTACTGCACAGCAGGGTGATAGGGGCAAATGGTGGAGGTACTTGGAAATGTTGCCCATGAGCACCAGCTCCTCTTTCCTCTCCTAAAAACTAATCTCACCGAGTCAGCTCTCTTGTATGTGGGGTGAAGCCAAACAGATTGAGCAGAGACCAGGCAAGCCGCTGAGCCCTGCCCCCAAGAGTACTGCTGCCTGGGGATGGTGACACTGCACCATCTGAAGGACCCTTTTGGGCTCCTTATCCATTCATGCAAAAAGCAAGTGGGTGAGGGTCCCCTCCACAGGAGAAAGAGAATTTTTTCACCCCACAGCAAGACTTTTTAGCCTTGCCAGAGTGGCAAGCTGTGCCACCTCTCACCTGGACTGCACCTTTGCTGTCAGAGGCTACAGGGTACAACTAAGGTTGTTAAACCTGGGCAAAGTGGCACACTGATTTATGAGCATTATGAGTACTTTGGGGCAGTGAAGGCCTTGAGCTTTCTTAGGTCCTTGCACTTCTTTTTTTGACATTACTGGGTCAGAACGCTCCCTCTCCTGCTGCCTTTGCTCTTCTGCCCTCATTTTTTTATGCTTTTATGGACTCAGAGATATTATGCAAAATCAGCTTTCTTTGTCCTGACAGGGGCTTTGCGATTCTGATGCAGGGTAAGCCCTAATTTCTCACTCTCTCTGGTATTGACTGCTATCTCTATCAGCTGCTCTCAGTTTCTGGCAGTTTTGGTTGGTTTCAAACTGATTTACTCCTGACTGCTGGTCTTACCAGACAACAGTCACAGTGATCATTTAAGCCAACCCTTCTTCTTACTTCCTTGTCTAGCAGTGACTCAGAGGGCTTGTTTCTGAGCTCTGATTGTGGGAGCATGGCAGGGAGTGACAAAGATCCAGTGCTGCGTGGGCACCAACATGGCCCAACATAGGCCATTGCAGGTGATTGCACCTTCAAGCTCTCCTGGCTACCTCCACCATTCCTCTTCTAGTTTTCTCTATCATCTGTCTTCTTGCACTCAAGCATAAAGGAGGCTAATCTGAGTGGAAATGAGCTTCTAATTCACACTACTGATCAGCTTCTTATCTTTCAGCAGTTCCTTTGTTATGTGATTGTTTTGGTTACATGGTTTTCTTTAATTACAGAAGCCAGCAGTAAAGAAACAAGTCCTATAAACAGCTATTTTGAAAAAGAACACCCCCCAAAAAAAACCCAAACCATACAATAAACTTCTTGCCAAAATAAATACCCCCCACAGAGAAGCTGCCAAAAATTAAGGGGAAAGAAGAAAAAAATAAGAAAATATTGAAATAGGTGTAAAACAAAACAGAAAACCAGACTGCTGAAGAATTGCTCGACTTGAGAAGTTAACTATAAATTGGCAAGGGAAGGGTGCTCATTTCAAGCCTCTCACACCATCTCTTGAGCTCTAGCCACACAGAAGCAGGGTGAAGCAGGTAATAATGGCATTTTTATATGAAAAGAAGAAGTTGACTGAGGCGTTGTTGCAGTGCAAGACACATCTAGGAGGAAAGTTAGTACTTTTACATAGCACAGATTTGTGCTGTCAAGGGAAAAGGGTGTGGGGTTGAGTGCTTAGTGCACCCCTATTCTGAGCTGTGTCAGCCTAGAGTAGAAAACTCCATCAGTCCCCACAGAGCAGCTTGAGCAATGAGCAGACGATGTGCATTCAGAGTCTTTGGAATTAATATCAAGCTTGTGGAAACATATTTTAGGTTACATAAATTCCCCCAAAGATGTCAGTCACAAGGCAGTGTGCCTAGGAACTGAAACTGTGTCATCTAGGGTGTTGTCTAGATGCTTTCGATTCTCCTCCACATCCTGGTGGAAGCAGGGAGCAGAAGGGGAGGAGTGAGCAAGTGGCTGCCTGGCACTGAGCTACCAGCTGGGCTTAAACCACAACAAGTATAGGACCTACTTGTTCAAGGAAGATTGGAATCTGTTAATGGTCATTCTGATAGCTAAGAGATAACAAATCCTGACATCTGGAAGTTTACAAGTGGTGATATTTTTTCCTAAGCTTTTTTTGCTGTTCTAGCTTCTGCCAGTGAGAAAGGAATAGAAGAGCAGTATATGTTACAGATAGGGAAAATAAAGTCAGTTCCTCACAGCTGTTTAGCACTTTAGTGTTATAAATTGGGTGGGGGAAAACTGAAGCCTAAAGTACTGCATGTAGTTTATATGATTGCCCATGGACTGTTCAGGTGGAACTAGCTTTTCACATGCTTACTCCACTTATGTTCCTTTAATCTTGTTACACTAAAAATTACTAAGATGAGATCCTAATTTCATGTAAATTAGCACTTTCATTGAGAAAATAAATGGTAGCAGAGGATCTGACAGAATAGTGTTGGGGAATTTTTATTGAACTACTTGCAGCTAATTAAACATTCATTTGTGCTTAAATATTCATTTTATATTACATATTTGTGCAAAAATATTTAATGAACAACGCACTGAGCAGAGTTCTCCCATTAGAAGTGGAAGAAGCACTTGTGCAAGGACTACACAAATATGTCACAGGCTGATTCCTTACACTTGCACCTATACTCACCATGTGAGTGCCCCATGGTCCATCCCTCCAGCATCATCTCTGTTGTCCAAAGGTGGCCCCTGAGCACTCCCATTGCACGCCTGGTACAACACAGTGCTGTGGCATTTACCTCATCTGCCAGTGAAACTTCTCTCCCAAACCATTCTATGGTTCTATGATTCTATGAAAATAAAACTTCCCTTTTTATGTCCATGGGGCTGTTAGCCAAGGGAGGGGAGGAGCAACATACACTCTGTACGTGGACATGGGTTTTGTGACAGGGAAGTACACCTGGATCTGAATTTTCTGTTCTCCTGTACAATTTCTCTGAGATGACATGAAACAGAACCCTAGGATCCTACCCTAGAGAAGAGGGATGAAAAAGCCCTCACAATTTGTTCATGTAGGCAGTCAGAGATGGGACTGTCAGAAAAGAGTTTGTTCTAAAGCAGTTACTGAGTACGACAGAGGTGTCCTTAAGCTAGCTTTGTGGCTGATGAAGTGTGAAGTCCTCGCAAATTTGAGGTCCAGACACTTTATGTGTCTCTAAAAACCACTTATTTGTGCAGAAGAAACTTTGAGTCTACAGGACTTTTCACCACACATGCCTGACTGAGTTTTTGCAACCCTCTTGTGATGACTTGAGAACAGTATAGCTTGTGTACTTGATATAAAAAGCTATCTCAAAGAGTGAACAACAACAAACACTCAGGAGGAACTCCTCATTCAGCACAGGTATGACTCCTGCAAGTGGTCCTTTTTTCTCCTGCAACAGGGAAGCTTTCAATATGCTTGAGAGATCAGCAGATCAGCCCTAATTTTACAACAAATGTGCTCAGAGAAGTGGCCCTCAGAAAAAGTCTGTCAGTCGAACCCTTTTCGGCCTCAGCTGGAAACATTTCCTGCTTCTACAGGTCTGAGCCATCACCTCTTTTCACTGTGCATCAAATATGCTGATCTTTTCCTTTGTGATATACTGGAGTGTGTCTGAGAGGAAGTGCCAACTCTAATGATGCCCTACTAGTACAGAATTACAAATGTGGTATTGAGCTATAATAGCTGTTTTGCCAAATAACTCCTCTTTAGCCAACACTGTGGTTGGCAGTCCCTGCACACAGGGAGATTGGCGCTGACCACAGCAGTTAAGCTTCCTTTTTTATCAATAGGGGATTATATATATATATATATATATATATTTATATCAGAAAGCAGAAGTTACTTTGGGTGTTTGTCCTGGGTTCAGCAGTAGCAGTCATTTTTCTCCTTCTTAGTAGCTGGTGAAGTGCTGTGTTTTCGACTTCAGTCTGAGAGCAATGCTGACAACAACAGTGTTTTTAATTGTTGCTAAATTTACCCTGATCAAGGACTTTTTCAGTCTCATGCTCTGCCAGTGGACAGGGCATGGGAAACTGAGAGGAAGCCGAGACAGGGCACCTGGCCCAAACTAGCCAAAGTGTACAGCATGTCATGCTCAGTATATAAACTGGGGGGAAGGCTCAGTATATAAACAGATGGCTGCTCAGGTAGGACTGGCTATCGATCAGCAGGTGATGAGCAATTGTATTATGCATCACTTGTGCTTATTGTTTTCCTTTTCCCCTTTTAGTTTTATATTCTCACCACTTGTTATTTCCCTTATTATTATTATTATTGGTGGTAGCAGCAGTGGTTTGTGTTATACCTTAGTTACTGGACTGCTCTTATCTCAACCTGTGGGATTTACATTCTTTTGATTCTTCTTCCCACCCCTCCAGGAGAGGGAGTAGGGGAGGTGTGGGGGGGAAGAAAGTGAGGAGTGAGCAAGCAGCTGCATGGTTCTGAGTTACTGGCTGGGCTTGAACCACAACAGTTCTGAATGAGTGGAAAAGACTTGGCCCTGCATTGAAATCATTGACAGCATGAGACCCCTCAGAGCAGAAGAGGGCTTGGCTTTGCCAGCAGTTGCATGGCTGTCAGGTGAAGGTCAATCCTAAAAGTCCTATCTGCAGAGACTGCAGTAAGGGTTCACCATACCAGCTTTCCATCTTAAGTCTCCTGCAGTACCAAGGCATGCAGAGGCAGCACTGTTTTGTACAAGGATCCTTTTTGCTTCAGCTCCCTAACTTTTCACTTGCTCTTAAAGCAAATCTTGTGAGCATCCCCAGCTATAGACTCTTGTTAGAGGGGAGACTCAGGGCCTCCGTACCATGTTGTTTCTTGATGAGAGCAAGCCAGCAGGTCTGCTCTAGGAATGCACTTAACGCACCTCAGTCACTCTCAGGTGTACAGCCCCTGAGAGCAAACAAAATGTTGTTCAAAGGAACCTCCTCCCCTCCCAGGAGCTGTAGTTCATAAAGTTTGGGGCCTTGGCAGGGAGTATGTTGTCCCACAGATCTGCTGATCCATGCTAAATGAGCCATTGTCGTGGTTTGAGGCCCCCCCCTCAAACAGTTCTGCGCACTTCCCCCTCTTTCTTCCCCAGTCCCGGGGAAATGGGAAGGAGAATTCAAAGAATGCAACTCCCACAGGTTGAGATAAGAACACTTTACTAACTACAGTATAACATAAATCACCACTACCACCACCAGTAATAATACAAGAGAAAAATACAAGGAAAGAGAATACAACAGATC
>JASSUY010001615.1:0-57229 GCA_032466535.1 Forpus xanthops
CGTTGCGCGGCGGCGTAGCGCGCAGCTGGCGGCGGGCGCAGCAGCCGGCAGGCAGCAGCATGCTTGCAGCGGGCGGCGGGACGCGCCCCGATTAACGCCCTTGTCCATGGTAAGCGCTGCCTTTGCGCGGCTCCGCCGCGGGTGCGGGACGTCGCGCCCGCTTCCTCACCCCCTTTTGCATGCCCGGCGGCTGCGGGGGGAAAACTTGCGGAGGGCTCGGACCTGCGGCTGCGGCGGGGAGCGCGACGGGACGCTGCGTCTCCTTGACGGGCTCCTGCCTCGGTAGGAACTTGCCGCCCTATTTTAATTTGGATAGGCGTGAAATTAGTGCGGGGAGTTTGGTTTGTCCTTCCCCTCCCGGAGGTTAAACGAGCAGAGCATTTTTCCCTACTAATTTTTGTATTTTTTCCTGAGTGAAGTGAAGGGGATATACATATAGTTTTATATATATAGATATATAGACTAGATGCATAGATATATCGATATATTTTTTTTTCTTCATAAACTTTTTAGAAAATGCCAAGACACACGTTTCCCCCTCTGCCCCCCTAAATACCCAACTTTGTTTTAGCACCTGCGGCTGCAGGGATGCGCGCAGGGAGCCGCAGCCCCACTTGGCCTCTCCCTCCCCTCTGCGGTCGCGATCTCATGGTAAGGAGGGCTCGGGGCAGGACCCCCTACCCCCTATTCCCCGCCCGCCGACCCCGCTGCTTCTCCCCGACGGCTGCGGGAAAGCGGCCGGGGTGGGGGAGAAGCATCCCGCAGGAAGCTTGTTGTGGAGGGGTGGGAATAGGGAGGTCCCGGGGAGCTCCGGGCTCCTTCCCATCCTGAGGAGGGGAACGGGCGACCCTTCATTTGCAGTTGCCCGTCCTGTTCGCTGCACTTTTGGAAGTTATTGTTGGTCAATGGTGGGGAACTGTCCGTCAGCGGCCCCGGCGCCGGCAGCTGCCGCGGGAAACCGCACGTGGGACAAAGGCAGCCGCTGGAGTGTGGTGGCTGCCGTGAATAGAGGGAGGGAAGGCAATTAGTTGCCGTGTTGTTGGGGCTTTTTACTTGTCAAACTGGAGCCTCGTTGCTTTTGTTGTTGCCGTGTAAAGGGAAATCGCCGGGTTTTGTTTTGGTATTAAGGGCCTTTAAGGTTGCTGGCTGACACTTTGCACGCGAAGGCAGGAGTAGTGCAGTGTGGAAGAGGGACGGTGCTTAGGCCGGCAGAGCACGCATAGATTTCCCTCCCTGGTCTCTTCGTCTGCCCCCATTTTTCCCCCTTCCTGCAGTCCTGAGTGCCAGTTTACATTTTGCTAGGTTTTATGTAGCCTGCAGCCTCCCCGGATTAAACAGTCACTTAAAAACCTGGGGCCACTCAAGGTCTCCCTGTTTAAAACAGTTTTCCCCTGAATGCATTCAGTCCCGTTGTTTCATTCTTGGGGTGAACTCATTGGTGTGATCACCCAGATGTGTGTGTGGGAAGACAAGGGTTTGCAACTGGTCTCCTTCAGCACCTCATCTGTAGCAGCATCTGTCCCACATGGTGATCGTGCTCCCTGCGTGCAGCATCCGTCGGCAGTACCAAACTCCCTTAGAAAGTGAGGAGGGGAAGAAGGTGACCGTGGTCTCCTAGTTATTCCCCGTTAAACCACTCTTTATGGCTTTTGCCCCTGGTGCAGAGTAACTACTTTGCAACTTCAGGGAAAAGGAGAAATAAGAGGTGAGGGGTTCACTCTCGGCGAAGTCCAATGCTGTGGTTTGCCCTCGGTACCTGGCTCAGGTTTAGGAAGCGGGTGTCTTGCAATGCTCGTAGGCAAGAGCAAGGCACAGGGGAGAAGGCTTCAGCCTTCCTCAGTTTAGAGATGCTCTCTGGGTATCCCCGTTTATGCTCACTTAGAAGCAGCTTGGGAAAATATAATAGCCAGGGCACCGTAATGCTGGCAGTCTTGTAGCTCCTCTTGCGTTGCTTTTGCAGTGGGGTCAGTGGTTTACAGAAATACTAAATACTGAAGGAAAAAGGGCAGAGGGGTAGGGGAGAGACCAGAGTTAATGGTAAGGTCTGCAGAATGTCACCTCAGTGTTGCAATGACAACAAAACACACTTTTCTTACAGCTCTCCCCCTAAGAAATTTGTTTTGAGGGATTTGACAATCTTGCAGATAAAGTGACTGCTCGCTACACTTAACTGATCATGCTCCCTCACGGCCGGCCGACGTTTGCTTGCTGCACTTAGTAATACCTGTGCGACCTGGGTTGTAGTAGCATTGTCATTGATTTCCAAGGTAACTGCTTTTTAGCTCTTCTGAGCAGACATACCTGCGTAAGGAGGGGGGGAAAGTCTTTTCCTCACTCCCTGGAAGGATGATGGTAAAGTGCTATATCAGAAAAGACAGGAGGCTTCTCTAAATTTTGATAACTGCAGCCAACAATTTAGAAATAAGACACTTCTCACAGCCAACATGACAGTGGATTTTGAGCATTCAGAAAACACCAGGCCAAAAAACTGGAGACATCTTGATCTTTTAAGACAGCTTTTCCAGTACTTTAAGTGAAGGAGGCTGGGGGGGGGGGGGGAGCGGGGAAAGAAAAAGAGAGAGAAAAGCTGCGAAGAAAATAATACAAAGCCAGCACAATTGGCATCTAGACAGTAAAGAAAAAAGTTTTTGAGGTTAAGAGAAGGAAAGACAAAGCTGTTATGTACCCGAGGGATGCAATTTTAGTGGGAATGGAAGATTTGAGTGGTAAAGGAGGAGCGCTTGCCTCTGGGTTCTCTCTCTTCCAGCAGTTCGGCTGCTGGCATCTCAATTTGAATTGCTGGGTGAGTAGCACTTTCTGCGTGCGCGCTTTCCATCTTGACCATTGAACTTCTGATGTGACTTCTCTCCCTCTCCCCCTCTTTTCCCTCTCCTTTCCTCCTGTGTGGAATCAAAAAAGAAGGGGGGTGGTGGTGTGAGAAATCAAGCAAGCATCTCCAGCTGTGACCTTTGTTAGCGGCAGTGTTGTTATTTATTTATTTCATGGTAAGCGTCTTTTTCAGCAGGGGGAAGCAGGACTTTTCGATGGCACTTTAATTGTGCAGCGGTAACGGGGAGCGCGCGGCGCAGCCGGTTTGTCGCGACACAATGGTGCAGCGGGGCAGAGTTGTCACACTCCTCCTCTTTGCCCTTCCTCCGCCTGGTGTTGGGGCTTGGTTTATGGAATGAGTGGGGGGGAGAACCAGGTTGTTTTTTTTTCCCGATGCATCCAGGGTGGAATCGGGGTGTGTTTGGGGATGGGGGGTGTGTTTCATTACCTAGTGTACAGCAGGTTCCAGGGGCTGGTTTATGGATGCTGAACAATGGTTACCAGCCAGGGAGAAGTGTGCGTGCGTGTGTTAGCTGTGTGTTACATCCGCAGTCATACATTCACACAGTGACCATGACATCACTAGCTTTGCTTTCCTTTCTTTCCTTTGGGGCGGAGGGGGCCACTTCAAAGCTTTCTTCAGTTCAGTACGATATTTCCTTAACTCTGAAACCATGAAGGTAAAAATGTTTGTTGATATCTCTTTTTTTTATAAGGAGAAAAAGTTGGCTTGTAGCAGGGCACATACATGACAGTTAAGGGGGTTTGGAGATGGAATTGGTTTAACTCTTGTCATACACAAAACGAGATCTTTTTCTTTCTTTTTAATTAATGATTAAAAATAGGATGTGGTTGTTTTTAAGTGGGTGCTTTTGATCCTGTGTTTGGTTGACACTCGGTTAAATTCTCTCAGTCCTTCATAATGCTCAGCCGTAATTCGGAAGGCGAAAATTTTAGGGACACTCCATAAAAACGATTTCACCCAGTGATAAAGGAGTATGGAAAAGAATCCTGAATGTCGGTAAATAGGAGATAATGTGTTTTGACACAGTGGTTCTGTGTTTGTTATCAGAAGTCCATGAGACTTTGTTTTCTCTCATTAATATATATTACAGAAAGTAAACCTACCCCTCAGCCCATTCTGTAGACTGCCCGTGATTATACACAGAAAATAGATGTGGTGCTTTCCGAACGGTTAAATACATATCTTCACCGGAGCTTTTGTGGCAGTCTTGAGTTTTCTGCTGTTTTCTTTTCCAACTCTGCCAGGTTTGCTGACAGTCAGTCCAGGAGGAGGATTTCTACCACTTCAGTACTCTCTGGTACCTTTGCCTGGGTAGCTTAGTTGATTTACTTGCCTTTTCTTGTATAAAAGCAAGGGATAAAATTCTGCAGAATGGATCTAAAACGAATTGATCTAAAAGGACAGCTGTTTAGATGTTTCTTCTTTCACTGCATGTTGCTGCATATATAGGTTTTACACAGCTGGGGATGAGATCTTGTAAGCATTTTACCTTTAGAGGAATTATTTTTATGGTGACTTGGGGCGAAAGGCCTGACAGCGCTGTATAAATGTGCCTCTTTCTTTTCTTCCAGAATATTTGCAAGGTGTTTCAGTACCAGTGTGTGTTTAACATCACGTTTTTAGGGAAACTTTGTTAAATTTAGTCAAGAAATAATTGCTGTGGATTTCCTGAATTCCATCACTCAGTTGTATTGTGATGGCGTGTAATGATTTTAGCAGATGAAAAAATGAAAACGTGTTTTTTAGGGCTTTGTTATTTGTTAAAGCTATTTAATATACATTTGCTGCGTACGTTGTGTATGAGTATTGAACACAGTCCGCTATAATTTGTGAATACTGCATTTGAAAAAGCTGTACTGAAAACTTGGCAGCCTATCTGTATATGCATGATAGTTTTCTAATAATGCTGTTGTTACTGAAATTGCCAAATCCAAGCGGGTATAGGCATGCATCTGAATTTTATTTCTGCATTTCCTGCAGTTATTTAGGAGCTTCATGTTCAAGTTTTTATTGTAGACTGAAGTCACAAATATCCGAAGAAATTCGGTGGAGCTGTTTCTCCCACAGCATATGTTTGTCTGGTGCTGAAATAAGAGATTTATATGCAAGAATTAAAGCTGTTTAGAATGTGATGGTTTAGAGAGTGCTAGGCAGGAAGTAAAGTTGCATGGCTAGGTATTCGTACAATGCACTTAAAGTCTATCAGGGCAATTACAAGCACCCTATTGCTTATATTCACTTCTCCCTTCTTCCCATCTTTTCTGAATTTTTGTGCTTGCATTATTGCTCTGTATCTCTCCCCTCTTCACCTCCTTTATGGTCAGGAATGTTTCTTGAAGACCTACTTAGGTTTCACCTGTCTCTTTGCTTAGTGGTTGGGTGTCCAGCACATCTTGTGCTGATACTGCTTAAGAAAACGGTGGGTTTCAGTTTTAGCCTAATGTATGCCACATCTTTCTGCTTTTTGCTTTGTTAGACATGAATGAAGGCTTGCCTGCTCTGCAAGATATAGTATCTGTCTTGTAATTAAGTAATGTATGAAAAGAAGACACCAAGTGTTTGTAAGGTTGCGGAAGAAGCTGTGCCTCTCCTTTTGTAATGGAAGAAATAGATGTGGGCACCTCGATGCTTGAAACTTGGAGAGTCTGAGTGCTACCCTGTCCTCCTGGCATGGGGAAATCCACCTGTTGATCAAATCATCTCTGATTTTGAGATACAGAAATTGTATTGTATTGGCTGGGTATGTGGAGGCCACGCTTTCTGAGCTATAGGCTGGAGTAGCTGTCTGGATTTGTATGCCAAGGTCAGGCAGAGAAGATGCAGCAGAGAGCTTTCTCTTTATCAATAAAATATTAGGAGAATGGGCAAGGTAAAATCTAACTGGCCTAAATGTAATTCCAGGTGTTGCTGAAGGATCTCAAAATACAAAGCTGTGTAGCAGGTGCTTGTCTGGGTCTGCCCTGACATTAGAGTCACACTGCGTGGTCCAAGAGTGCAGCACTTTACTTATATTTACCCCCTCGAGTTTATTATTTTTACTTAAAAGAGCCCAACACCCCCAACAGCACAGCAATAAGAGCATTGAAAGCGAAGTGTGAGCACCGCTTAATAATAATGTTTTCCTACTAGTGGTTTTAATTCTCCTGCATGAGAACTAACAGGCAGTAATTAGATAGCTAAAACCCCAGGTCTTTCCCTTTTACACTGGAGAATTTGGCGCATGCTAATTGTCACCAGATCATTTCACATAATTGCCTTTTGGCGAAATTAAGTGGAAATTTCCTGAACATCTTAAATCCTCGCTTTCCCTCCCCTTCCCCTCAGCACCTTCGCTCCCTGACAGGAAGGATGCTGAATATGTCAAGCACAGTGGCTTAGTGCTCCAGTATGCAGGGGGCACTTCATCATAGTTAGAGGTAGGGGGGGAAGAAAGAAAACGATTCTTTTCTGGAATGAATTGCTGGGCACTTAAAGCCAGGAAGCTGATGTTGTTGTTTTGTCTGAGAGATTGTTAATAGAGCCTGGAGTTCTTTTGGAAAGCCGGAAGTTCTTGCAGGAGCAGGTAGGTACTTGCTGGCCTGGGAAGTGTCAACGAGGGAGGACGGGGGAAGGAGCAGAAGGAAGCAACAGTGTCCTGTTTTCCCCCTTCTGTTATTTATTAAGGAGAGGGCAGTGGGGGCTTGGGGTTTTTTGTCAAGCTCTGTCTAGGGGGGGTATTGTCCCAGCGCATGGTTGTCAGTGCTCCTGTCATCATTTGTATGAAGGAAGAAAATGAGCCTTTTTTTTTAGCAGGGTGAGTTGTGATTATCAATGGAGGCCTTGTCTCCCACTACAATGGGCAGTTAGCTTAGGGCAGGATCTTAGGCACAAATCAGCTACATTAAACTGTGAAAGGGCTCAGGCCACTGTATCAGCTATAATGGAGCAAGGGGAAGTAGTTTTCAGGAGGGAATGCTTAGTCAGGTGTGAAAGCATCCTTAAGAAAATAAACTGACTCCACTTAGCTGGATGGAACTGAGTAAAATTCAATCTGGTTTATTTTTCAGGAATGCTTCATCACTGACACTGAATTTTTGTGCTTGGGAAGGGGATGAGCACTGAGTTACATATAGCTGGTGGGTTTGGTTGGCTTTAACTTTGCAGTTAACCCAAATGTCTTGCAGTTTCCTTTATTGAAGTTTGGGGTGCCACCCAGAGCGGCTGCTGATGTGGGTGCATCCCTCTGGGGCAAGAGTGGCGCTTACTGATGGGTGCTCAACTTTGGGTAGTAGTGACTCTGGCTGGAAATGGAAGAATATTCTAGTATTTCCAGCAATATTTCACGATTTGCCTTTTCTTGCAACTTAGTTTTCTGATGGGGGAGGTGGGGTGGGAGATGTCATTCCTAGGCTGAACCAAGGAGAGATCAACCTTTAGTAAAAAAGAAACTTTCCTCTTATGAGCATCTCTGGAGCTGCAGAGCAGCTCAGGAACATCTGTTAACATTTCACTGGCCACATCAGCATAACTGCAATAGCACCATCTGGAAAATGCAGGGCGACAAGTTATAAACCTATTTTTTTAATGTGAACTGGTATTGAATGGTACCCTTTGCTAAGCCCAGGGAGCAACTCCAGGAGGGTCTGCTAATTCAGCACCACTGTCGACCTTCTGCATCCAGCCTGGAGGAGGGGAAAAGGCTGACAAACCCTCTCTGTGCTGCTTTTGTTTTATTGTATTAGGCTCATAAAGGCACTTTCAGGGCCCATCTTTTTTCAGCAGAAAGGGAAAGCAAAGGGGAAACAGGGAAGAGGAGGACATGGCAAAAGAAGACAGGCGGAGCTCTAGCTCCATTTGTTTTCAGTGGCTGTTGATTAATAGGTTTTAAGGTGAATGGCCAGCTCTCTTTCCTCCTCCGTTACTAGTAGTGGAGGAAGGGGAGGGGACTCTGGGTTCCAGAGTGCAGGTGCCTGATCAATCCCGCCCATGCTGCATTCCCGATCCCATGCCACGTTCCTGGTTGAGGGTGGTCAGGGGGTGCCTGTCGGGCAGCGGCACATCCCTACCTTGCAAGCAGGACTTAACGGACACTTAATAAAGGTCACCCAGGTTGGGGAAGGGGATCCCTCCCTGGCCATACCCATAGGGTTACTGAAGCAGGAACATCCTCTGTCCTGCCTTTGGCTGCTGGGCCAGAGATCCATTGGAACACAGTCTCCTGCTGCCCAAGTCTGAAGGCTTTGGCCAGTGAGATGCTGCAATGGCATGATGGCTTGTTTTCAGCCTGGGTGGCTTTATTGCAGACCTGCTTTTACTAAACACATTACCCCAGCGAAGACAAATCCTCTGGCCTCTCTGGCCTGTTTTTCTCTGACTTTGATACCTTATTTTTAATACCTAAGCCAAACAAGCTACGAATTTGCAAACAGAAATTGCAGTAACAACTCTTCCTATTTAAAGATTGGTTTCTCTTTGTGTGTTCACAGTACAGCGTTTCATCTTGTGCAAGTCTTCTGTTGCTTTCAGAGACTTAAGAACTATTGATTTATACAGTATGTATTAACTTCTTCAGTAAATGGGGAGTATTCATCAGTGGGGTGTATTAAATTGGGCTGTACACGCATGGAAGTATCTTTCATCCTGTTAATGAAATGTCCTTACCATGCAACAAAGACTAATACACAGCAATTTATACACGCAGTCCCCTGCAGTTTAAATCTGAAGATCAGGTAGGTCTTTTTGTTCCCTAAGGCACTTATCAGAACTTGGGCTAACTGGATCTCCGTATCCCTCTCAAAAATATATCAATCCAAAATTTGTTGTGGGTTTGGGTTTTCTTTTTAATTCTTCATTCCAGAGCTCCATTATTGTTTAAAGTCATCTGTGTTTAAGCACTCCCAGAAGCATTTCAAATTCATATATAGAGATTTAGTAGTTGAGTCCCTGTGGGGACAATTTCCTCTGGTTTGCTTCAGGCAGCAGTTATCAAGAAAAGCAAACTTCTGTTGTTTTCTTGCAGTTCTTTGCTGTGCCCTCTAACCCAGCATATGAGACCCCAGCTTTCAGTGGAGAGGAATGATTTATCAGCAGATGACTTGGTACTTCGTAGATGCTGGGATTTCTCTCCAGAAATCTCCACTTGTTCCCATCCTATTACCACGTGCCCTGATTCTAATCTGTGTGCTCAATTGCAGCTCCCCTTTCCGTGCCTGACATAGCCATAAATGGAGTACTTCAAGTTGCCAGAGAAATTCCTGCATCTCACAATGGCTTTTAGCTTAAAACTGCCCTTGATAAAGTACTCACAAAATGTATATTGGGGAAGGGCCTGGTGCAGGGGGAAGGCTGAGGTCATCAAATAGGTGTTTCCTATGGATGGCTTCTGTGGTTTACCTTTCATTGCCAGTGGATGGGGTTAGGACCACACTTGTTACTCAGGCAGAGCTCCTATTGGCTTCAAAGGAAGATGCATGTGCAGGATTAATCCTGCTCTTTCTCAGCTTTTCCTTTCTTTTTCTCTTTTCCAAGGAAGCTTAGTTCACTTCAGGAATGCTGTTTTTGAAAACCAGCTTATTTAGCATAATAGGCATGATTAGCTTGGCTTGCAAATTGTATATGCTATTATAAGCAGCATTACGATCCTTTGTCCAAGTGTGTGATAAACAGTGCAAAACAGATTACAAACCTAGACCTGCGTAGTGATAAGACACAGAATGATTTGCAGGGGCAGTGGATCACACTCTTTTTTTCCCGGAGAGCATATATTTGAGCATTCCCCCTTTTCCTCTGATACTTTCTCCCCACACCTCTGCTGCAGCATCATCACAGTTGACAAAAAAGTATCCTACCCTCACATCCAGTACCTTCATATGAATTGTTTGAGTGCAGGGCAGTCACCCAGATAAAAATGACTTACTGGGGAAACGTTTGCAGGCTTAAGGCTCAAACTCTTGGTTGTTGATGTTTTTTTTTAACCCTCTTGCTTTTTATTTCTCTCTGAAAAGTGTTAAGTAAAATACAAAACAGTTTTGTACCATTTTGTAGAAATGTTGCAGGGGTCTTGGTATAGCAAAGCAGTGGGTGCTAATTTCCCACAGTTTATATATACCCCCCCCTCGTATATCTGGCTTTAGTGATACAGGCATGTAAGTCCAGCTTTCTTCTCATGTTGTTTCTTGTTTGTCGGCTTAAGTGTGATCCTTTAATGTTATTCTGTCACTCACTTGTTCAAGTAACCAGTTCCAGTTTCCATGAAAATAAGCTCTCTGTGCAAGACAGCCCTCAGTGTCTGTCAGGATCTGGGTAAGGAGTTTTTGCAATAATGGGGGGGTAGACTTGGGAGATCACAGGGCTGTAGGACCTATCAGCCACACTGTGGGTTACCTGACAGCAAGAGTTCACACAATTCTAGGCCAGCAAAAATCCCTCCCATTGGGAATGATTGTTTTTTTGTGAACCAGATTAACTGGCCATTTGGCTTATAAAGTCATATGTTGTTGAGTTACCTGCCTGCTAGTTTGCATGGAGTGTAATACAGTTTGTTACGTGAAGCCTTTGCCAAACCTTTCAGTTACTTTCGGGCTGTTTTGGTTGGTTCACTTGGAAAAGAAGAGATTTTGGGTTAGAGCATCTCTTTTGTCTTTTTGAGTTAAGGAGCTAAATCCCCATAGCTCCTCTTATGTGAAATTGTTATGGATCTATGCAGCCAAAAGTTGTCCTTGGTTAAACACCTGGGAAGAGATCTGACATACAACCCAACCAGCACAACATGCTGTAATTCATAGGGCTGGCTTTTGCAACCACGCTGTGTCCTGTGTGGTGGCCACTTGACATGGGACTCTCCTGTGCCATGTGCGTGGTGTTAGAGGGAAATAATTGCATGTAAGGGCTTGTACAAAGGGATGAACATGGTAAAAGTGGTGGGAAGCGCAAGCACTGCTCTGTAGCTTACTTCTTTTGGATGCACACTGTTTTTCTGCAGGTTATCAAAGGGATGAGTCAAATAGCTATGTACAGCTGGGGCTGGGGGAGCCTTCTGGGGTGGAAGAGGCTGCAAGAGCTGAAGCTTAGCTTGACCAAAGCCTGATGGAGGGACTTCCTGTTTATTTGGGGAAGACTGATGTTTCTTTTCCTCCTTGCTCTCAGTCTATCTCCCCTCTTCCTTCCTTCCTTCCCCGTCTTAAAGACTCATTCCTGGTGAATAACTGAATTATTTCTGAAATGCTTTTAAGAGAAGCTCAGTTCATACCGAGATCAGATCATAACATGTGTAAAGGAACATGGCAAGGGTGCATGTTTGGGGGTGCTGGGGAGCGAGCAGTGGGGTCAGAGCTGTCCTTGGGCAGGAGGGTGAGCAGGAGGGTGCTGGCAGACCCTGAGCGGCAGCGGTGCTATCGAGGGCCACTGTCGTATCACTACTTCATTTTAATGTGATTCCTTTTACTTGATGTTAATGCAAGTTGTTCCTTACTTAAAGTAATAAAAGGAAATGAAGACACATTCTAAAATGAAACCTGACTCTAATCCATTCATCATCTAATACCAGCCTCTTTATCTTTGCTGGTACCTAATCTGGTTAAATGTCCCTGTTGTAGGATTTTAGTGAAAATCCTCTATGGGGAATAGGGTTTTTTGCAATTGGATTACTCTCAGTAAATGGTCCAGCAGTTCGCTTGTTTCAGCTTAATTTTTTTCTTTGTGATCTTGTAAGGGTAAGTTACAGTTCAGCCTGCCTTTTCCTTTCATTCATTCACTCCCTTTTTTTTATTGCTGTTAAGAAAAAGAATTCCTCTCCCCTGCAAGCTAGGAATGTGACAGAGAAAACCTCATATCTGTGTAGTTATTTCCCCCACCAGAGTGTTAATTTCTATGACTTTATCAGTGGTTTTGCCATTATTTGTGTAGCTGAATGTTTTAATAGGCTAATTCATCAGTATCCAGCTTCTATTTATTAGCGTTCTCTGATGAATAGATAATTAATCAGCTCTTTTAAAATGTATATATATATATAAAAAATGCAGGTGATCGCTTGTCAGCCTAATGCTTGCTGATGAAGGGAATAGTCTTGCACTACAAAGGCTTTTTATCTGGAGTATTTGAAATGAGCAGTAAAATGCAGAACTGAAAGTGAGGACAGGAAGGGGAAGGGGAAAGACCTGCAGGTCAGTGAGCGTTTGGGTCTTGTGCTAATTAAATGAGGGGCTCTGTCAGCCCTCACTGAGGAGTCTGCCTGCATCTTGGAGGTGAAGCACAAGACTGCAAAATTAAAAGGAGAAATTTGGAAGAATTGCTGTTGCTCCATACGGGAGCACGAAGGGTCAAAAGCATTAAAGAAACTCAAGAGTAGGGAAAAGTGTGTGAGGAGGTTTTAAGCAAGAGGGTGGGAAAACTGCAGGGGTGATGCCAAGAAGGGTTCTGGAAAAGTCGTGTTGAAATCCTGGATACTCAGATTTGTGTATGTCCTGCCTTGTGCTGCAGTGGGAAGTACTCAGCACTCTTCTAACTCCGTCAACCTTTTTCTCTTGACAGTCTAACAAAGTGCCAGTTGTGCAGCACCCACACCATGTACACCCTCTTACGCCGCTTATCACATACAGCAATGAGCACTTCACACCGGGAAACCCTCCTCCACACTTACCAGCCGACGTAGATCCCAAAACAGGTAGGTGGGAAATAGTTTAGGGATTTTTTTGGAGTGCACAGGTAGATCTTTCCATTTTTCATGTTAGAGTGCGGGGGGAAGGATTTCGCACGCTGGAGCACCAAAGGGGGCATGTAAAATGTCAAGCACATGCAAGAACCCAGACAAAATAGTTTCTTTTTAAGCCAATTAGGCTTCAGAAGGAGACCTACTGGGTGAATGTTCATAAAGCTTCTGCAGGGTGACAGCAGAGTTGCATGTGTGGGGTCATTTGTGGATGTGTTTCTTTGCAAGCATGATACCCCACTTGGTAGTTCAATCTACTGGGTGCTTGGTTTGCATGCATGACCCAGAGTATTAAACATGTACATTCTGTGATCTGCACTTACAGAGTTGCAGCTGGAATTTAAAAGGTGGTGGATCATGACTGATTTCAACATGAATCTCTTTTACTTCCCCAAGTCCCATTGTTTCTGTGTCAGGAGTTCAGCCATTTGTCTCCTATAATGTTGAATTTTCATCCATTCTAACTACTTAGCTCCAGCTCTACCCTTGCAGCTCTTTTTCCCCAGTGTAAGTCTACCCAAGTCTCAGTTCAGCCTGAAGGGCAGCCTTCTTGAATACAGAGCACCGTGTAAAACCCTGACTAGATTTATTGGTGTTACAGAGTAGAATTTACATGTTATTCTAACTTTCTAAGAGTCCCTGTTTAACCTGAGGGTCTAGAGAAGTCAGTGTCAATATTTCTTTGGACTGTGTTGAGTTCCTAGTGACAGTGGTTTTGTTTTTGTTAATCCAAATCCCAACTAGTTAATAGGAAAGTACATCAGAAACTGAATTTTTGACAAAAAAATTCAGTCTGTGTCAGCCCCAATGTGTGCAGATAATTTATCTAAACTCCAGCCCTTGAATGAGGCAGTGCATTAACTGGTTTTCACTCCCTACGCTTCAACTGGGGCCCCCTTCTAATTGTGCTTAATGCTAACTTCACATGGCTTTAAAAGGAAGCCATCTCGCTATCCCTGGGTACTGCAAGTGAATGGCATAGTCAACTTCTCATTTAAATAATGGTAGTACAGGGAATAGCTTTTAAATGGTTATCGTAAAACATATGATTAACGTCTGTAGACTGTTTACTTTTCTTCTGTGAACAGTCTTTCAAGTGTGCAAATAGCTCGCTGGATGGTTAAAGCCCAGTTAATCTGTTTGGGTTTTGTAATGGAGAAAAAGCAATGTCTGTATGAAAATGTCACACAAGGAGATTTAATTTAGAGATTAAAAGCTTCCAAAGTGACTGGAAATAGTTTTTAACCATGAATACAGTACCCTTCCTTCTAATGCGCTCTGTTTTAATTTTGCTTCTGCTGGGTAATTGTGCTTTGGTTTGTTAATTGAAAGGCCTAGTCTTGTAACGCTTACTCCTCTGAGCAATTCCTACTTGTTCTTAGAGCTTGTGTCTGGAGCTGGTTTCTGCTTTCTCAGTAAGAACTTCAGTGAGGACGGATGGGCTCTCTGTCCAACCCTGCACACCTTCAACACCTGACCCATGTTTTATCAAGTATTTCCAGCAGCTGTCATCTCCACTCCTAGGTTTTGGCAAAGGTTGCCTAGGTTTGCTCAAAAGCAAACATCATTTGCCATTATAATGACTTTGTAACTCATTTTGGCAGTTACTTTGGAGTAATGCCATCCTATTGAGTACTCAGTCAACATATGGGGAGGGCTTGTGCTCTATTGGTGACTTTGAGTCTAAAGTAATCATGAAGTTAATACAGGCACCATCTTTCTGGTGCAAGTTTAAGGTGGTAACTAGCACAGTGTCACACCAAAACCATAGCTAAAACTCCTAAATTCTCATCCTAAATAACAAAATAATTAATTGGAGAGGTCACTGAGGAAGTGAATAAAATCAGTTTCTCTTGTTGCATCTCATTGAGCAACATACCAAGAGGCTCAATTTATGAAATAAGACTGTGAAACGGCCTTTGGAAACCCAAAGTGAAGCCATAAGTATTATAATAAGAATGAATAGATAGAAATTTAGAAACCTATTTGCCTTTCCCTTGTTTTATTTATTTCCACGTTTCAGTACTAATGCTGCTTGATGTTTCTTTTCCATAGGAATTCCAAGGCCTCCACATCCTCCAGATATATCTCCTTATTATCCGTTATCACCAGGCACTGTAGGACAAATCCCCCATCCGCTAGGATGGTTAGTACCACAGTAAGGAGTTCCATTTTTTTCATTCCCTTTTTCTTTTTGGATGTGTAAAATTTATGTTAAAAATCGCTTATGTGCATGTGTGTGTGTGTGTGTGTGTGCATTGAGATAAATTTGTTTGCCAACTGCCACTTCACTGAGCGGTTATGAATTTATTCACTTCATGAAGATTAATTATAACGTATGCCAGATCATGTGGTCTTAAACAAACAGGACCAATTGGACACAGGTTTGCAAGCCATCTCCACCAGCTGATGGCTCATAAAGCATGACTTTTCAAACCCTCCTACAGAAACATCCATGTCTTCTTAATGCCCTTACACTGCACCATGTGGGATTTTCTCAGGTTTAGCTTTCAGGGTGGTTCTCGTGGTTTCTTTTGTATCAGGGCCATTCCCACTATAAATGTTCAAGTTTAAATTTCATTTGCCTTCCCCCCTGAAGTCCCTCTAGTTTTTCTTGTGAAACAGTAGAGCTTTACATCAGCCAGCAAGCAGCATTCCTAGTGGAGACGTGGCCAAGCGGTTGGCATCTGAGGAATGGAATTTTCTTGCAAACAAGAAAGAGGAATTAGTTTACTTTAAAACTGGCTCAGAAAAAAGCTGTGGAAAGTTAGTTTGGGGTTTTGTTTTCTTTTCAGCTCCTCATATCCCACTTGCAGAGCTTCCTTGGGTATGAGGTTCCCTCCAGTAATTGAGTCCTTATTTTCTTTATTTCCTTAAGTTGCCATCTCTGCAATGAGCTTCTAATGCGCTTAAGCACTGCCTAGGCCTTTTGTACAATGTATTTGATTTAAATACTTATAAAACGCATTTGTATCGCATTATAAATCAAGACTATTACGTTATTTTTCTCACATAACAGGCTTCATCAGCTTTGGGGAGATCATATTTCTTCAGAAATTAATTGCCCCAAGCTAGAAATAGTTTGTTCCTGCTCGAGGTTGTTTGGGCAGCTGTGCTAAAATTCCTGTTTCTCCTGCATAAGGAAGTGGAGTTCACACCCTGTAGGAGAGCAGGGCAGAGCAGGGGCTCCCCGCACACCCTCACATCTCAGGCAAGGAGAAGGATTGGCATCAGAGGCTTTTGGGGCCTTTCTTCAAGCACAGATGTGTGGATACAGGAGAGCTGGAGCTTGGACCTTGGCCACAGCAGCCCACTTCTGGCCACTTTGAAGGCTGCCCTTCCTCACGTATGGTAGTCTTGCAACTAGCTTGGGTAGAAGCTCTCCCACCCTGAGGGTGAAGCATGTTCGTCAGTTCTCTGCAGAAGGCTATTTCTCCAGAAGAGCACAGCATGAGCAGAATTAAAAACCTCCGGGTATTGCTCTCTGAAACCTTAAAATCCTCCTCATTTGTGGTGATTTACTGTTTACATAGGACACCCTGAACGCTTGTAGAATGTGTGCCAGCTCCTTTTTTTCTTTCTTGCTTCCAGGGCCTAGCTGCAGTACAGTCGTCTCATATTCCTCTGGTGAAACTGCTTAGCTCAGGTTTGCACAGTAACAGGCTCAGCATTTAAAACAAACATACCTGGCTAGTGCCAAAAGTCTGGTATTAAAGACATGAGAGTGCAGGGAAGAAATTCCTTGTTGTTGACCTGTGTCTCATTGCTCACCTCTGTCTCAGAGCCTTACATGTTTATGTGTGAAGCCACAGGTTTGTCCTCCTCGAACTTCATGTCAGGGCTGGCAGACCACATGAATGTTGCTTGTGTGTGGCCAGTTTCACCCGGCAAGTGCTAGTGGCCACCTCCGTCACAGGAAGACTGTCATCACCACTGGTTTATAACAAGTCACCACCCATGGTTCACTTATCTACCCACAGCTCTTAACAGCTTCTCCAAGTAGTTTTTGTTGAGAGTGATACCATCACATTTGCTTTTGCTGAATGAATGTAGCATGGCCAACTTTGCAGAAGTAATCCAAGGCTTTCATTTTGCCACTTGTGCTTCACCATCAACTTTCCAACCCGTCTGTCCTCAACTGGCCCTCATACCTCCTGCATGGGAGCCCCTGGAAAGCACCCTGCCCAGTCAGATGATATATTTGAAGGACAGATGAAAAGAGCTAGCCAGCACAGACAAACCTCAATCAGAAAAAGTTGTGTGTCTTTCATGAGGATGCTGTTTTGCATGTTGCTGTATTTTTTAATTATTGTAATGAGGTGTGATTGTCTATTGGTTACCCACAATACTTCTTGGGGACTCTCCCCCGGTAACTCTTGTCAACACTTGTTAATCTGACAAAAGGCTACAAATTAAGCTCTGTTAATTTAATGTTTTCTCACCGAGATCTAAATACCGAAAGAGGCCCAAAGCGCAACTGAAGTCCTTTGATTCACTGTACTTTATTTTGGTATAAATTTACATTCATTATTGTTTTCCTTTGGATGTGTAGCCCTCAATTAGTGTGATGGCTCCATTAAAGCAAGCGAGACTTCGCCTTTAATTATTACAACAAAACACCTAGTTTCAGCTTGGGGAGAGGGTCTCTATTGACATAAGCAGAGGTTATAAAATTTAATTAGCCATTCCTATCAGATTTATGGCATTCAAATTGTTCTGTGTTTCTTTCCTTTGATCCTTGCTGTACAATCCCCAAGATTTTTGTTCTGATCAAATGAGAATAAAGCTTACTGTGCACAGAGAAGTTTTTTGTTGTGTGGTTTTGGTTTTTTTTTTAATTTAAAAAAAAAAAAAACCCACCTTTTCTTCTTTCTCTCATTCTCTTTCCCTTCTTTTTTGCCAGGCAAGGTCAGCCAGTGTACCCAATCACGACAGGGGGCTTCCGCCACCCTTACCCAACAGCTCTGACTGTCAATGCTTCCATGTCAAGGTGAGTTCAAATACTGAGGTCCTGAATCAAGAACAAATGTAACTCCTCCTGCCACCCTCTCTAGAGGAGAGCATTGCATCTAGGAGGTGTATTTCTGAAAGCACTTCAGTTAAACAGTCATCCTGAGTTCTTTGGTGGGGTGGAGGAGAAGAGGATGAGGGATACCTTCCTGTTTGAGGAGAAGATGTCCTAGTGCTGTCATTGTGCTTTAACAGCCTGTTTTTGAGTGAGAGGTGGAGGGGTGGAAGCTGTCTTTAAAGCCAAACGGGTGAAAAAGCAGGGAGGATGGGATGTTGACAAAGCAGGAGGAGAAGTTGCTTTCTCAATGGCTATCACCCAGAGCCACGCTCTGTGTGCAAGAGGGGAGTCTCTGGAGGCAGGAGGGCTGCTCTTCAGGCAGAGTTGGGAGGAAGGTTATCGCGCTATGTTTTCCCCCTGCCAAAGCTCCAAACACTGATAGTCAACATAAAAGGGCCTGCCTGACCCTCTAAAGCTTTAGAAGTATATATTTCTCCCCCTCCCTACCTCCAATTAATTCCATCTAATTTTCTAGGGGCTGCTAGTTTTATTTACAAACTGGTTGGCAGCACTATGTTTAAGTAATCACTAATTGCTCCTAATGATAGTTTTATTTTCTGTTCATCTGATTTTCAGCCTGGTTAATTAAATCGGTGGAATTTTAGACTTTCCTGATGGGCTGAAACAGCTAATCCATTTTGATGATGGCACATAATTAAATTAGCATGCATTACATTGCAAGGTTCCACGTCTCTTCCCTGCTCTGTCCCTTCCTCTCCATCTCTGCAGTTTAATATGTGATAGTTGGTGTAGAGAGGATTTAAGGGGGAGAAGATTGGGGGGGCGGTTGAGGAGAAGCACACCTCATTGAGAAATGGAAACCTGTAACTAGAGCTCGTGAGTGAATGGGTAAGGAAATAGTGTGTTTTGTGCTTTAGGTAAGTAGAGTAAAAGCAAAAGGTTAAAATTTTACCATGTTGTTTTGGCAAATAGAAAGACAACTGGAAAATCAACTTAAAAAAAAATTAATAACACCCAGCATGGGGGAGAGAATCCTGGGCTGGGGAGAGAGCTGCAAATTTAAACAATAGTTCCCTCCCTCCATTTAATCTTTTTAATATCTATAAAAGACTGGCTGGCAAAGTAGTGTGAGGCAAAGTAGAGCTTGATTTAGTTTAATTATTATTAGAGAGGCTAGTCATTTGAGGAAGGGGGGAGATGTGGGAGGGGGGAGGCTATATTCCCTAGATAGGCTTTATGAAAGGTATCTAGTTAAAAAGAGTACACAGCAAATTAAATACATTATTGTGGTAATGGGACGACAGAAGTAGAGGTCTATTATACTTATGGCAGTTATAGGAAATGTAGGCTCCTTGCCCTGTTCTAGCACAGCCTTTGATATTCATTCCATTCAGCAGCAGGGCCAGGACTTCTCAGAATTAAGTGATGGGTCATTATACTTTAAACACCATGGAGAAGCCTAGATTGGCAATTAAACAGCACTTGCTGACACTCGCTTGTGCCACCCTGTGACCCCCTTTAGATTGAGTTGTTGGAGCTCGGGGCCCTCAGCCTGCTAAATTGGTAGCAGGCACTTCTCCTGACGAGGGCTGGCTCTGAAATCTGCCGGCTTCAAAGGGAGCAAGATCATGTATAAACCATAATGTGGGTGCACCGTGGCTCAAAAAATAAGGCAGGAATAGATGAAATGTTACAAGTGCAAGGGGAAAATGAGAGAATAATGACAAATCTAATGCAACTCAAAGCAGAATTGTTGCACAGAAAAATGCATCCCACTGCTTGTGCATAAAATCAAGGCAGGCAGATGACATCCAGTTAACAGAAACATGTCAACAGTGAAGTAAAGTGAGAGTGAGTAAGAGAGAAGCCCCTGAGACAGCCAGGAACAAAAAATTAGTTGTCCTTAACAAGTTAAGACTCATCATTATATTCTGGCTTGGAGCCATAAAAGAAGACAGTGGTGTATAATGAGCTGCTTAGAATTTTTCGGGTGTTTATTGCAATTCATAGAATACTAGTCTAGAGAAAAAAATATGTGGGGATGTCTTAGGCAAAGGTGAGGAGTGTACATACACACACAGAGCCTTTGTTTTTATCTCTGACATAAGCCCGTACGTGTGCACATGCTCAGGCGCACACGCAGAGAGATGAATAGATTTAAGATGGTTATCCTTTGTTTCAGCCCAGAAACTTCTTTCCTGGTTTCCCATATATGGGAACACCCTCTGGGCAGACCGTACTCTGATACATGGCTCTATGCATGTTTTCTCATGCCTGCCATATCAGCTGGGGTGCCTGAGCTCAGCCATGGGGCAGCCCTTGCCCCCAGTAGCCAGTGTAGTTGGGAGATGGGGCTGGCGTGCCCATGGATGCCCGTGCTTGTCTGCAGTCATGCCCTTCGTGGCTTGCCTCTGGGCAACAGCCCTGCAGGGCTCCAGTACAGGCCTTGGGGTTGCTGTGTTGGCTCTGCCAGACACTGAAGCCAGGGAATCCACATTTTTCCAGAGCATTCTTATAAAAGTAGTTCCCTTCTTTGCCTGCTTTATGGTATAGACCTTTGGAGCATATAACACTTCCCAACCCTGAATGTTCCCTAAGCTTCATAATTACAGTTCATTAGTTAGAGTGTGCTTATGAATAGTTTATAGAAGGTTAATGGGTGACTAATAGTGATTTTCATAAATGGTTTAGACTATTAAGGTAGTGTCTTCAGGTTGTTTTAACCATTTACAACTCTTTTCTCTGCTCATAGCATTGCCACTCACTTTGTATGCATGTGACATGGTTAAAACATCTCTTGATCCTTCATTACCACTCTATAATATGCCCTTAGTGTAAATTGAGACACGGTTAACTGACTGATGGGCAAACAGTGGACCCACTATGAAAAAACAACTGCTGAGAGAGGAAATCAGGAAATAATTTAGCAGAATTACACCAAACACTGCACAGCAGTTAAGTGGTGGCAGTGGAAAATACCTTCTGTAATTGAAATTTCAGGGGAAATTCACTTTTGCTGAATGTAATTACTGAAGTTGGAGTGTAGCCAGGAGTTCAAAAATTAACACTCTTCCACCACTCATATTGCTGTGTGAGTGGGTGTCTTGTGGAAATAAGTAGGTATTCAGAGTTTAGGCTGAGCCGTCATCCAGCCCACTGAAGTCCATGGGATTGTGAGAGCATCTTTGGGTTCTGGAGCATGCTTTTAAGGCCCCAAACATACGAAGGGCTGTATAAGTCCAGTAGGCAGCCTTGGAGGGAGAGAGATTTAGTGTGAAGTAATGAATGGTCATTGGTAATGGACACACAACTTCCTTGGGAGAACTGCTACCCTGGAAATAACCACTGAGCTGCAGTTTCCTGTTGATGTCTCTGAAATTTAGAGCTTGGAGGGTAAAATCGAAGCCCAGTTGAAGTCAGTGGAGGCTTCTCCATCCTCCAGGCTTTGGCACAACATGTGCATATAGACTTCTCCTCCTCCACTGCCATTCCTCCCCATCTGGTCACTCTCTGATGTGCAAGTGTTTACTTTTTCCTAGATGATAATTGAGAAACAGGCTTTTTTTCCCATAACTAGGGAAGTTCCGAAACTTAGCAGATACCATCTTTTGTCACCATTAACTCCAGCTATAATCAGTCTATTGTGAGCCCTTCTGCAGTGATGAGTCTAATCTTATTCAGGTCCATTCTCATACCCTTCAGTCCTTGGGCTGCCACTGCACTCAGCTCTTCTTCTTTGCTCGTATGTGCCCACTGCCCTTCCTGCTGTGTCCTAATGCCAAACAAGAGCAGCTCTTCCTGCCTGCTCTTTGAAGGTAGACTTTTCACCTCCATCTTCATCCTTCATTATGTTGTCACTGGCTGTCATTTGAGTTTGAACCCTAGACAGCCCCAGCAGCTAGTCCTCTCTTGATCGCTGCATCTTGCCAAGGGCAGACAGTCATTGATAGGATGTGCGTCAACTTATCACTGTACTTATTCTACTTTAGGTTTATTTTTGCCCATGTTTATAAGTTGTTTCTTTTCTAAAAAGCTCTTACTGTCAGTTTTTGTTTGCATTATACTATGGATGAAGACCCCATGCACTGTGTGAACAAACTTTGAAGTCTGTTCAATCCAAATACATGCACAGAAAAATATAGATAAGGAGAACAGAAAAAAAAAACAGTCCGAAAGCCCAGTTTATGTCTTGCTGATGGTGAGGCAATTCTGTGGCAGAAGTGAGATCAGGACACCTCACACTAAACCATATCACCCAAGGCTCTGTCCAGCCTGGCCTTGAACACCACACATCCCTCCTTGTAGCCTTGCCAGTCTTCTGTTCTTGCCTGACCATGAATCAGAGCATTTCCCCAAATGTGCGTTTCTCTCCCAGCCACTTTTGTCAGTGTGGGAAAAGCATTTTGATAATCCACTCAGAGATTTGTGTCTGTGAGTCTTTAACAGATGTAGGAATGGCCATTTTGCCTGTTCTTTCTCCTTGCCATCACACTCTCCTCTTTTCCTTCTCTCCATGCCTTTGTGAGGAGCTGCAGATCTCCACGGTTTGAACAATTTCACATTCTCCCTATCAGTTCCTGCTCTTCCCACCTCTGCTTCCAAAGACAAAATACTTCTAATGATCCTGAGTACTACCAGCTGATAGACAAAGGTCCTCAGAGCTCACAGTGGACAGTACCTCCTGTTCATGAAAGTCCTTCTGTGTCATCTTGTGAATGTAGGGAATGCGTGGTAGTTGGGGGTGGGGTTAAACTCAGTAATGGAATTTATAAGATGAGGGAGGGAAAATAAATCCCATTATATTTGTGATACTTGTACACAGTCTAATTGTCCATGGTATATCTTTCAATTTAAAATCTTATAGAGATAAGTCATTGTTTATTGATGATAGAAGAAATAATTCTTTATCTCATTTCATGTTCCGTATTATTGGGGTATTTTATTTGGACAAGTGTAGTTCAAAGTCTGGGATGAGAGTAGGGATTTGCAATGATAAAAACCTTGTTGTTTGCCAGATCACTTTAGTTTTGGAATCTTGGGGAGGTTATTTCTGAGCAAAATTTTAGGCTAGATCCCATTCCCTGGGGACCTGTTGACTTCAATGGGTTTTTTTTTAAGGAGAAGGCAGTCAGTCATAGTGTGTTTGATTTATTCACTGCAAAACCTTTCTGAGACTCTTAAGAAATAATGATAAGAAGTCAGTGCTACTTCTGAGAAGTTTGTTCGTTTAAGTTAAAAAGTAAGAAGTCCGAATGATTGTGCCGTGTTTTGTTATGGCCCCAACCAAGCAACTAGATTCGTGTAGAAGGATTGCACATCCCTCTGAATCCAGTTGCAGGACTGGGGCCTGTCTGTGTATATGACCATAAACCATAGAGCTGACAGCATTTTTTTCTCTTTAGAAAGGCTAGACTGTTATTTTGCATGCATTTAAACCTTCCTAGGTTACCTAATGGGTCAAAATTGGCTTAATTCCACAATCTTCCCACCTTCTGTTAAAGCAGTGCGGCTCACAGATTTATTACACACAAATAAATATTTTCTTTGGCTCCATCAACAAAACATAGCTAATGAGGCATCTATAAGGATTGTCAAAAATGCATCTAGATTGTATTGTCATTAATGTTTTATTTTGCTGTCAATGTGCAATAAAAGATGTCATCCCAAATTCGCAACATGATTCAGAGCTATAAAACTTGATTCTGTGGTTGCCACAGATGATTTCTTAGGAAAGAAACGGACTGGTAGATTTTGTTGCAGGTGGCTGCATTTCCACTTTCATCCAAGTTCATCCAGTTGAATTTGCCTTTTGTTAAAGATGTTAAAAAGCATGATGTCTCATGTCAGTAATGATAATGAAGGGGGAGATTGGCTTTAATGACGTTAGAAGAGTCATTATGTTTAATTTATTGCTAATTAATGCTGCCAGCTCTCATATGCTTTGTCTAGCTGTCATGTGCTTGTTATATGCCTTTTTTTTTTTTATGTGTGTACACATCCCTCCCCATTCATTCATTTTTATTCTGACGATTTACACAGCTTTCTCTCCTCTAGGTTTCCTCCACACATGGTCCCGCCACACCATAGTTTACATACAACTGGAATCCCTCATCCGGCCATAGTCACACCAACAGTCAAACAGGAATCTTCCCAGAGCGACGTCGGCTCACTCCACAGCTCGTAAGTTGTTGCTTCTTATGGCTTCTTTTTAGAACATCCAAAGCATCACTTGTGCATGTGTAGCTTTTAGAAAAGCTTGTATTTGTGGAAATAGTCTTGCTCTAAAATAATTTTAAGTTTTTTTTTTTTCTCTTTTGTTCTGATTGATTTTGAATATTGTTTAACTGCCAAAATGTGTCAAAATAACGGTTAACGGCCTTTCAGTGACGTAGACCAGTAGTTACTAATTTCACCCATTCAGATGAGGAAATGGAGTTTTCTTGATCAAGATTCAAGCTTCTTGACTGGTTTCCCTCTTACTTAATGCCTGTTTTGAAGCTTTGAGATACCAGATACACAACAGAAGACAATAAATTAGAGCGTAAATGGCTTGTTCAAAGCTGCAGAGAGTGCCAGTATCAAGTTGAGGTTTGAACTGAGAAGAGTCCCGTTCTACCTCTGCCTGCAGTGCTCCTGGTGCTTGTTACCTTCTGTTTCATGGAGGAAGCGGAAAGACAGCATTTGGGTTCCCATTGGTGATGGAATGTAATTATTTCCTCAGCCATCATGCTCAATCACCAGCCCTCACCCAGGAAACCATTTTCCTGGATGCCCATGTCCTTCTAAGGCTCTTGTAGGGGCTGAAAGGTTTTTTTGGTGATACTGTATAAATGAGATGGGCTTTCTTATAATTCTCTTAAAACTGTTCTCATCCAGCAGCCAGGGCGAAGGCTCCAGAGATACTTCTGGTCCTTCTCTTAGAATTCTGTGGATTAATGCTAAAGATACTGAGGGAATTAATTCTATAAATTCACAAGGTTTCTCACTGTGAGGTTTCTGTCTGTTGTATCTTTACCCTTCAGAAAACATCAGGACTCCAAAAAAGAAGAAGAGAAAAAGAAGCCACACATAAAGAAACCTCTTAATGCATTTATGTTGTATATGAAGGAAATGAGAGCAAAAGTTGTAGCAGAATGCACATTGAAAGAGAGCGCAGCCATCAACCAAATCCTCGGTCGAAGGGTAGGTAACAAGGGAGAAGCACAAGCAGGGATCGAAACTCAGTAGGATTCACACCTGAATCCCTGTGTTTTCCTGATATTTTGATAATGGATAGGGAAGTTACTGAGGACTTTGGTTTGTTTTTTTTTTTACGGGTACTTTATGCATCATTTGTGGACAAGAGGGGGAGTTAATAGCAGTGATTTTTCAATGTTATTTCCATAACCTGTAGATGGAAAAATCTCAGGTTTTTGTTTTGTCCTAAAACAGGCAGAATATTAAATGGGGAAAGAAGAAGCCTTTGGGTACAGTACCAGTGTCAGCACCTGTGAGAGGCAGAAGAGAAGAGGGGCTGCCAGTGGGGAAGGGATGGGGAGATCTCCTTTAAATCTGTAGGCAAGCTCTGGCTCAGGACAAATGGTTCAGCTTCTGGAGCCGCTCCCCTGCTCTTTGATTTTGTTTGGTTTTCTTTACTCATATCTGTCATCAGGAGACAAAGGGGCTGAGTGAATTAATGATCAGTTGTGATTTGGTTACCTGGATTTATCATTTGGAATTAGAAATAGAAGATGAATGTCAGCATGTCAGATCATCTGGTTTTATGTCTTTTTTTTATGGAAATCAACTCTAGCTGTATTTATATAAAAATGATGTGTTCTGCTGTTAACACACTTTTTTAAAAAAAACCAAACACTTGTGCTTTTAATTTTGTCTTCTTCTCTTTTCTTCACCTTAGTGGCACGCGTTATCCAGAGAAGAACAAGCGAAATACTATGAACTAGCAAGAAAGGAACGACAGCTTCATATGCAGCTGTACCCGGGCTGGTCCGCACGGGATAACTATGTAGGTTCCTATGTAGGTGGAAATTATTTTAGTAGTAGAGCATGTGGAAATGTGTGTGTGACCTGCTGAACTGTGACCACACATTGCACACAAGCACTACTTGGAAAGCATGTGTCAGGATCCCAATCTGGTAACAACGGACGCTTCCCTCTGTGATACTAAAACTATTGGGGATAATTCCCAGCCCTCCACTTGGAAAAAGCTTCCTGGGTGGGACTAGTAAAAGGTTCGAATTGGGATGTGACGGTAGAGATCTGTGAAGAAACTCTTGCCTTCACTTTTGCCCGCACCTGGAAATGCTGTTTGGCTTGCTGGTCTTTTTAAATTTCAGCTTTTAATGAATCAGAATTCCCCCCACTATGGCTCCTCTCCTTTGCCCCAGAAAGATGAATAATTAGTGTCTTGCGCTTATCTGTGTGAGAGTGTAGTGGAAAGTGGAAGAATGACTTATCCTAGCTTCAGAGAAGGACTGGCAAAACCAAAAGCGTGACTCATTTGAAAGTCTTACTCTCAAGTGGGGTTAAATGAATTATTCCACGCTCTACTGTTGTATGTTTTGGTTTTGTTCTGCTTTTTCATGGCCATGTTATCTTCCTCCCCCGCCTCCATTTTTTAAGAAATGTTTTGGAGTCTGTGATCAGTTCATGGAGTGGGTTTAAGATTGATTCCCCGCACTCTTCTTTCAGAAAGCCTGTTTCATAGCTAAAAGTGGTAGAATTTTCTGACTGTTAAAAGCATAAGGCCAATGTTGTAACCACTTACTAGTAGTATATAACCCCCTTCTTCCACGGAGGGTAAGTTGTGCATTTGTAGTAAGTGTTTGCAAGCCTAAACCCGCAAATTCTTGACAGAATTTGGAGCTCTGAACCCTCTTTAATAGGATTCTATCAGCATCTTTATAGTTTTCTTAAATAAATAAAAATTACCCAAAACTTTCAAGATCTTTAATTCTGGAATGCACTCTGCTCCCTACCTTCCAGGCAGACTTCCTCGAAGGTTTGGGGCCAGCAGCTCTAAGATTGATGTCAGTTACGCATTTTGTTTTTGTTGAAATCTGCCTCTTCCATCATCTTCGTCACCACTACCTATTTTACTGTAAATATCCCATTTTGTCGTGAATCACAAAAATGTTGTATATGGCAACATTTACCTTGATGTGAATCTGGGCTTTTACATGTATGGATAGGAAGAAGGCAGTTTGGAGTGTGCAGCAAAGCCTAGAGCAGCAGCTCAATGCTGTTCCACCGTTACAGAGGTGGAGAATACACTTGCTCACTTATTTAGTGATACGTACTTACAGACGTATTTTCAAATCCTTTGTTCTTTCTTGATCATCTTTTCTTTCTGTTGGCCTCTGCCTCCCTCTTTTGTTCACCTTTGCAGGTTTAGCTCCTTTGAGAAGGCCTTGTTAAGCCCAATGAGGCACTGCTCCTGCTTAAACACATTTTCCCTTTCTTTTTAACATAGTCTGTCCTGAGACTCAGACCACAGGCTTGAGGTAGTTCCTTGACACTGAGTAGTATTGTCTTCTTGGGTGTTCAGAAGGGAGTATAGGCTCAGCTGAGTTTTCAGGAATGCTCATTCTGCGCAGTGACTCTGCCACTGACAGATGGGCATGTACAAAGCCTTCAGTGTTTAGGACCTTTTACTTTTGTCCTCACCGTGTGAGCACTGAGAAACCCTTTCTTCTCAAGCTAAAAAGGACAGGATGAGAAAGCTGGCGCTTTCCCAGCGGCTTGATGCTGTACCCCCAAGTGACCTTCAGGGGGAACCTTCCTGCCTGAGGAGAGCAGGCTACCTCTGCATCACACGGTTACGTCATCCACAGGATTTATTTATGTCTCTTCTCCTGGTCCGTTCAGCTCTCACAGCTCCCCTCAGCATTTTGTAGGGTCTTGAGCCCTTCACACATCTAGCAGGGGAGTGCCTTGGGACTGCTTGAAGTGATTAAATCGTTAGGCGCATCACATCAGGCTTGGGGATGAGGCCAGCTATAGCCCAGGTCTTCAGAAACAGGAGCAGTACATTCCAGAAACACAGCTTTCAGGCTGCTCTTAAATCAGAAAAGAGGATTCAGGGAATCTCTGATGGCTTTGCTGATGTCACGTTTGCTCTTCCTGAGGTCTAATGTAAGGTGTTAAGTGTTGGACTCAGAAGTATGTCAGGGTCTAGTCACCTTGCCTGCTGCTTGTCTAGAAAATCAGTACCAAAGAACTATGCAGCCCTGCCAAAACCATGTTAGTTTGGCTCTTTACAGGAGCTGCTAAACAGTTACCAACTATTTATTTACATCCACATTTATTAGCAGCCTAAGAATTTGTGTAGTACTGTGACAGAAAGTGTCACAGACCATCTGCTCTAGTGTGAGAAGGACAATCTGAGCTGTCTTCTTCAGAGCACTTGAAAAACTGCTACCATCGTTCTCAAGTCCGTGTATTAATTTAGATATATAATCAGATATGTCCTTGTAGCACAGAAATTGACCAAGTAAGCCAGATGATTAGGTGATTCTTCTCTGTCTTGCTTTTGAAAAGGTGTTAAAGAAGTTAGTGGGATCTCTGTCAATTCCTTGTTAGGAACAGTTTCCAGAGGTTGTATTGAAAAGGAACCAGAAATTTCTGGTCCCTGGCTGACATTCCTGTATATCAGCCACTTTTAACAGATTGCTCCCTAAAGGGGTTATAGCACTGTTAATACCTGGCTTGAAGAGCTTGTAAAGGGCAGGTGACTCCTGACCTCTCTTCTGACTGGCCCTTATGTGAAGAAGTTCTAAGGTCTCAAACCGAAATAGTCTTTTAATTCCCAAATGTACTGCAAAGATTAAGAAAGATTTGCCGCAGATGCAGTCTGTTCATTATACAAGTGGCCTCCTTGAGATTAAATAAAAATCAGGTTTATGGTCCTGAGGCAGTTGTCTGGTTTTGGTTACGTTGTTGTAAAGCTGGATAAAAATCACTGGCTTTCAGAGTTACTGTCAATCTAAATCAGTATAGGTGGAGCAGAGTATGAGCCTCTTGTATCTTTGTTATATGTGCACTTCAGGATAGCATGGTTTCCATTTTATTCTTGGGGAGTTTTAGGAGTAATGTTTGACTCTTGTCTGCCTGTTACATTAGATTGACAGCTGCTGTAGCAATTGACTCAGGGCAGTAACTTTCCATAACAGCAAAAATTGCCTCAGAGGTGCTGAAGATGATTTCTCAGCAGCATCCAGGCTACAGGATTAAGCTTTTTCCATCATCAGAAGGCTGTTGTGAACAAGACTGTGCTTGTTGCAGCCTGAACAGCAGGGTGGCAGTTTACAACCCTGAGCAAGAAAGGGGGAAACAAGTACAGAAGCCCTGTGCCAGAAATCTGGATTTGGGGAAGAAAATACAAGAACAACAAATCAAAATCCAACATTCACATTGGATGTGCCAAGCTGAAGCCTTCTTAACCATTTAGCTGAAAGCCAGACCAACCTACTGAGAAAAATGTTCTCCATGTAGGAGAACCTCTTGGCTTCCCCACAGATAGGTCCAACCCTTCAAAAGCAACGTGAGATTCCTTCTTTCAAGGCATGCTTTTTCCCTCTTGACCACCAGGGACTGCTGGTCTGGTGTCCTTTCATCAATGTCTCTTACTACTGCATCTTCAAAAGCCAGGATCTCTTGTGCTGCTTACAGTTGACATTGCTGGCCCAAGTCGTTGATTTTAGTGTCTGTGGAGCTGTGAAAATGGAATTACTCTGTCCCCTACACTGGCCTTTTTGTACTGCTCTGCTAACCCTATAGCTCAGAGTTTTCTTAGAAAATAGCTTTTCTCTTTTGAGCTCTGCTTAATACTTTATAATTCTCCTCTTGGAAAACAGTGGTTGGGTTTCCACAGAAGTGAGGCTTCTGGCTGTCAGGAGAAGGGGCCTTTCTGCCTCCAGTCAGGGACCCTAACAAGCTGCATCATTTTGTGGGTCAGTATTTGGGAAAGGGACACGGTTTAGCAAAATATTGCTGGTTATTTTCTTTATTATAGAGAAAAATATGGGAAGGGTCTTAGTTGTATCTGGATTTTTTCTTGTCCTGGCTTTGCTTCCTGTGTTGTCAGTGCACTTAAAAACCCTGCAGGTTAGGATTTGCTCATTACTGTGGCTTCCTCCTCTGCTTTAACAGCTGAGTTTGGGTGCTGAGGAGCTCAATCTGACCTCACTCATGCACTCTTCCCACTTCAATCTCCCTCTATTTCTCCTCCCTGCCCTGTTAAACATGACCATGAATGATTTTAGAAACTTCAGATCCAGGAGCATGCAAGTATCAAATGTTTTCATCTTTGTGATGATCCTATCTCAAAATAAGCACCTTGCAAGTTGTTTTGTCCCCTCCCTGATTGCTTAGGGCTTTGGTGGTTGTTAGGGTTGGGGGTGCTGAAGCAAGGATATCCGAAAAGTCAAAGGGTGGGCAGGTAGTGTCATCTTCAGGCCACAGCATCCCCTTAGGGTCTCTCAAGCCTCCCTGCACTGAGGGCAAGCCAGCGCTGCACTTTGATGTCCTCCCCATGGAGCTTCTCTCACCAGTCGCAGCTCCGTCACTTGGTGCCCTCTTGCAACAACAAGTGTTTTGGGGTATTTTAATCCTTCTCATTTGTGTGTGTTTCCTGCAGGGAAAGAAGAAGAAGAGGAAAAGGGATAAGCAGCCAGGAGAGACCAATGGTAAGTAAAAATAAGTCTTAAATCTCTTGCTTAGTGGAAGTGTGGTAATCCTGGTGTGATGCTCTAGGTACGGGGGAGGTGGGTACAGGTGTCCTGGCCTCACGGGGAGCTGGTCCCTATACTAGGCAGTCTTTTTTTTTAATGCACTCTTAATTATTTACTTGTTATTGCCCTTTTAAAACTAGTAACCAAAGCCACACTGCATGTAAGAGCCTCTTGTGACGTTAGCTGAATTCGTACCTAGTAATTGCAAAGCCTGTAACTGCAGAGCCGTAGTTGCAATGCCTATGCCACCTTTGATAAAGTTGTCCGCTTCTTTTGCACATGTGTGTGCGTGTACGTATGTATGTGTTTGATATTAATTTGGGCTGTACCTGTATGTTCTGATGCATGCCTTACAGTGGTAAATCGCACCCATTTTAAATTAAGGAGGTTTGCCGTTCTCGATAGGAAATTAGAAATACTGCATAGGCAATCTCATAGTCAATTTTGAAGAAGCCCTGACTTAGTTTTTTTGAAGCCTTTGTATAATTTGTTCTTTTTTTTCAGAACACAGCGAATGTTTCCTAAATCCTTGCCTTTCACTTCCTCCGATTACAGGTGCTAACGTCATTTTGAGTCATTTAAAATAGTTTATAAACTGCTTTTTAATTTTTTTTTCCTGCCATTATAGATCTTAACATTAAACACTTATGACATTAAGAGAAAATACCATCCACACGTTTCGATAGTATTTATTATCTATATATCTTGATATCTATTATATGTTTGATAGTATTTTTTTAATTTTGTTTTTTTTTGTTTGTTTTGTAACAATTGCTATTAAAACAGTAATGCAGTAAAAATAACGCAAGAGTTGTACTAACTGTGCAAATTGAATATGCAGTATTTCTTTAAAGAGACTGATAAAGAATGGAAGCAAGTCAGTAATGAACCTCCTTAATCTAATGGCATTTTTCATGGCTCCCACTAAGTCTTCTCACATTAGCATGCATATGCTTTTTTTTTATTATTATTTTAGTTTTGGATTACTTTTTTTATTTTCTTTATTTTCTTCTCCTTTCTGCTCAAGCTTTTTCATTGCAATTCACCAGCTGTACTAACTCAGCACCTTGCCATGCTTCATGTTTTATTTTCTGGCTGATACTAACCCGCTCATTCCGCAATCTGCTTATTCTTATCCATTCTTTTCAACACAAATTAATCAAAACAAATAAATTGAATGTTATTCCAAAAGCTGCATTATCCCAGGAGATATAATTTCCTTTTTCTTTTTTTTTTTCTTTTTTTTTCTTTTTTTTTCTCTTATTTTGTATCTGAGTTGAAGAAAAAAGCATGTTCAGGATCTAACTTCCATACTCAGCTTCTTTTCTTCCTTTTTTCCCCCTTCTCAAAAAAAAAAAAAGAGAATAAAAAAAACCCAACCCAAAGAAATCTCGCCTGAAATATCCTGCTAGACCAGCCACAATGACTTTCCTCTACCTGCTCTTTTAAAAGGGAAGGAAACAGTCCTTTATAAAGGGATACTGCAGCTTTAATTGCAACAGCTAATCTCAAGAGTTGAATAAAAATGTGATTATCACTTTTTTTTAACTTTTAAATCAAAAGTCAATATTTTGCAATTAATAACGAGCACATTGATTTTTATTCCCTTTTTTATTTTTATTTTTCCTTATTTTTATCTTTCTCTTTTTTCTCCCTTTTTCTCTCCTCCTCTCTCTCTCTCCCCCCCTCTCCCCTTTTCTTTTTTTTCCTCTCTTTCCTTCTCTGCTCGCTTTTCTTGAACTCATTCAGACCTGAGCGCTCCTAAGAAATGCCGAGCGCGCTTTGGCCTTGATCAACAGAATAACTGGTGCGGCCCCTGCAGGTGTGTATAGTTTTCCCAGACTCGCTATGGCTGATTTGCAGCTGGTTTATTTGGTACTTTCCCCTTTTTTTTCCTGCCTTGTTGCTTTGTAGCTCTGTGTTGTGATCTAGAAGACACAAGGGAGTGGGACACTGCCATGAGTTATCGTCTCTCTGAAAGGGTTTTGCTTCTTTTTTTGTCATTGTTGGTTGTTTTATTTGCCTTCCTGTTTGCTGCTGCTAGCCAAAAACCCACTGTAAAACAGCATCAGCCTTAGAGCCCATATGATCCGTGGCTCAACCACGTTCCTGCCCTCCAAGCCTCCACCTGAGGACAGTCGCTCCCAAAGCCTTTGATCACACGGCATTGAGTGCGGTGCCGGCACCGGACTGTGTCGGAGATCTTTGGTTTTGTTTTCTTTTGGCTCATATGAAAGTCCTGTTTTCTTTCCTGCCCTTGGTATGAGGGGAGATTACCAAATAAAACTGAGGTGATTGCAAGCTAAACGTAGCTGTAGCTAAGATGACGCAGACCAAATGAGCTCTATCCACCATTGTGTTGTATTTTTTGTGTTTACCTTATGCTAACAGATGCAAATACTCCAAAGAAGTGTCGGGCATTGTTCGGGCTTGACCGACAGAGTTTATGGTGCAAACCATGCAGGTATAACATTACCCACTAGGCCTTTGGGGAAATAAAAGCAATCTGTCCTCTTAGTGCATTTGTGTGATTTTATTTTTTTAATCTTTTTCCCCCACTCCCCACCTTTCTCTCTCCCACAGCATCAATTGCTAATAATCTTTGATCTTTGGAATTCCTTGCTAATTTAATGCCATTTTCTCTCTTTTCTTTACCAATAACCTCTCCCTGGTGGTAGAACTGGGAACAAGAAAACTTGAAGTCCGTTTTTTGTTCCAGATTGTCAGCAAAATGAATGTTTAGCTGGACATCTGCGTTCTGTCTTTCATTTGGGTCTATGTCTGCTGCCTCCAAAGGCTTTTTAATAAGGTTCTGGGATTTGCAGCACTCATATTTTTCTCATGACTAGAGATGTAAAAGCCAGTGTTTACAGCTTATATTATACTAATCTGCTTAGGTTTTTTGAATGCAAAATTTAATAGCTATCTGTAGGCTTCTATGCCTCAATAAAGTTTGTGTAGATACCAGTTTTTTAAATGATCTGATGTCCTTTTTTTTTCTTCCTGATTCTAAAAATCCATTTTTATTTCCCTAAATTTTATCCCAACAAGTGAGCTGTAAATGCCTGAGCTCTAGACAAAACTAATTGCAACTTTAGTAGGGCAGTTTCCAGCACTAAAAGGAGATGAAAGACATCAGAGAGCCCAAATTCCGACAGCCCATGTTCTACTGGAGTTTAATTCCATGTATAATTCAGTATGTACTTCTTTCTTGGTGGAGGGATACTGAGTAGTTCTTTTCTCATTCCTTTTTCCTTATATGATCGCATTTGGTTAAATCTGTTGTTTCTTTGTTCTGATACAAGCAGTCTTTGAATTTGGAGTATTATGATGGTAGGTATTTCAACCCAAACCACACTCTGTGTAGTGATTCCTCTCCCACATTTTCCCCTCTTACTCATGCCAGTCCCGTGTGCTCCATCTCATTTAGAATGTAGATCAGACGTCCATCGTATTTTGTGTATGCACGCAATCTTGTCTGTACTTAGTGTTGAGGAGAACACTGATCAAGGGTTGTTTTTATATGTCAAAATACCAGATAAGGCACCAGACATGTCTTCAACAGATTGTTTATTGTCCCATTAGAGGCAGGCTAGTACTGGGTGTTGGTGTCATAGGCATCAGTACCAGGATGTGTGTTAAACAGGTTTTGAAAGTAGCAGTTTCTTAAAGCTGACAGGAAGAAGGGATGAGTCCAGAAGAGCTGGTAGCCACTAACCTGTGCCAGGAGGCTCAAGTCTCATACTAGCCAAAGTTTCACATCTTGTGTTTAGTTGGGCTTTATTCTGTGGTTAGTTCACTACACACTGTCAGCAGATATTTGTGTAGTTTAGAAATAGAGCATTTGAAGCATGTCAGGCTCTGTATGCCAAGTACAGAACAGGGGTCACATCATGTTTGTGTTGCTTTATCTTTCCCTAGCTGCTTAAGTAAACAGCATACTTTTAAAACTACATTTTATCAGCAAGGGGACTTTTCCTCAGTCTGCATAGTGCTTAAGTTATGTGTGAAGCATAAGCCCTCTTTTAACTTTCACCAGATTTGGTCAGTAATCTTTGCAGCACATCAGAGATTACTTCAGTGTTGCAGCTGATAGCTTTATGCTTACTGATATAGTCGGCTGCTTTTCTTTTTGTTTTGTTCTTAAATGCATGTAGACATGTTATCACTAGGTATTAAGAGCATTTCTCTCCTAGTTCTGGTCCCTAGCCATTGTAACTTTGCATTTGCTAGCATGGTAGCATTTAGTAGCCCATCTTAGGTGCTAAAGATGTACAGTTTGCTACTATAGTAGAAACTGAGACATCTTTTCTCACAGCAACTCGATAGACCCTCGTCATCCTCTGTGCCTTTCACTCATGCCGACTGAGATGTTGCTGGTTTCCTCATGCTGTCCTGGGGCTAGTTCCAAGGGCAGCATCAGTGGGGTCGGGTCTGTTCGTGTTTGCTGGACTAAGGTAGCAGTTGATGCTTTCAGAGCAACGCATGAGTGAATAATCCTCACTAGTGCTTGAGGGGGATATGCAGGTTTTTTTATCCCACTTTTAGGAGAGCAAAACTGAGGCACAAGTAGTTCCTAGGATGTTTACATATTCTCCTTTGCCAGAGCTACATGGTGTTGTTCACTTCTGGTAAAATTAGGCTTTCAGGGTCTGGTATTTTACATCTGCCTTCTGTCCCACCTAACCCTTGCACGCACATGACCACAGATAACACACGGTGGGAATGGCACAGGCTGGAGAAATGTCCCCTGCCTTGAGCCATCCTGATTTAAGTAAATGGCTTTTCAGATTAAAAGTATCCACACTACTAAGGAGTTTTAATATTCCACAGAAGCAGAGGAAGCATTCTGCTTGCTTAATCTCAGTCAAAGGACTGCTTCAGGTAGCAGACCAATGGGTTTAGTTTTAGAAAGGTTATTTTAACTCTGCAGTCAAAAAGTCAGGTAGATGAGGTTTAAGCCTGCTTTGCCATGGGAACTCTTCCTTTCAGGCCACAAGATTTTAAAGAGTATTTAAAAAAATACGTATTTTGAATTTTTGGCAAACTGGATTCAGACTGCCTCTAGTGAAGTAATTAACTGCCTTGTAGGTAGAGAGCAATCCAGTTGAATGGCTTCAGGACCACCATCAATGAGGCATTTTAATGTGGGTTGGGGTGGGAACCCTGCAGTCTCCAGCTTGTGAGAACCCACCTTTCCACACAGGTATTATGGGTGAGCTTTGTGAAGCATCACTGCTCTCCTTTGCCACTGGAGCTGTGCAGACATGACCCGTGGCCCTGGTAGCTTTGCACAGCTGAAGCTAGGAAGTGGGGAAAAGGAGCAGAACTGTCCTTAGCCAAGAGCCAGAGGCTTTCCATTATTTGTTGATGGTAGAAGAATTAACAGGCTCTGTTTTGAGCCCACCAAATTAATTTTTTCTGTCTTTTAACTTTGCTCTACTAAAGCATGGTTTACAGCGTTCACTTGCTGTCTTCTATCTTCCTTTCTTTCATCTTAACATTTAAGTTGCATGGTTGTCTTTTAGTTTTTGGCATGAATTGATCTGCAGGCTAACGTGGTTAAAACTCTAATAGCCCTAACCCCTTACCTTGCCATGTAGAATGTGGAGCAGAGCCTGAGTCTCTGGAGAAAGGGATGTCACAGCACTGGTCCCTCACTGAAGGTGGCAGAAAGATGAGGTGCCAGGGTTGCTCTTCACTTCCTGCCTATGGGAGGTGATATCTTTTTACTCCAGGATCAAGCTGGTTAGATCTCCCTTGCAGTCAGGAAGCATCTATCCCTATTGCCTAGGCAACAGACCTTGGTTTAACCCAAGTCAAATGAAGTTACCCTGCATAGGGGAGAACATTGACAACCAGCAGTGGAGCTGGGGCACCAGTGTGAGTGAGGAATGTGACCCAGGGACATTCAGCAGTTGTGCTATGCTTGGGCACTTTCTTGGATGTAGCTGCTGAGCCTAGGGCAAGGGGTCCACTGGAGGGGGAGAGCAGTCTACTCCTTCATGTTGGTGGCTTTGTGCAGCTTACCTGAGCATCCAAAGTTTCCATGGCAGAGCTGCTATAGACAGACTTCGTGATATATACTGGGCTGTGTGACAGCAGTTCAGCACCTCCCTTGGGAAGTGTGCTTGTGAATAGGAGGGCTGGAGAGCCATCATTATTAGGGTCAAGGTGGCCACTGAACATCATTCTGCCAGATGCTGTGGTTGTTTGCCTCATTATTTCTGTCCTGCTGCTAGAATTGTCTTGCATATACTTGGCAAGAGAGATGGTGTGAAACTGTCATCTGTTTTCATTGCTCCTTTACATTATTAAGTGGACAGAGGGAGGAGAAAAGATCTCTGTTGGGTCACTTACTGATTTAACGATGAGCAGCTCTTGTGAGACTCTCATTCCCTGGTGTGAAATAAGCTCCATGTTGCTCCTCACCTTTGTACCTGTTGTTGTGCTCTTCACCTACTGAAATTGGGTCCCACTCTGGAGTTACATGGGTGGCCTCTCCAAGGAAAATCCCCCAAAATGCAGACGAGCAGCTTCCCAAATCTACCAATCTCCCTTAAAACAAAAAGTAAAACTGAGTCGATTTAAAGCCACAACCTGCAGGCCATACAACCAGTTATTCTTGTTATTTTGGATCATACTCTGTTTTATCCTGTCCTTTTCCTGGATTTTTTTTCTCCTCTGTTTGCTTTGTTTGTTCGTTTTGTTTTTATTTACCCTCTCTCTTGTTCTCGCTATTTTATATCCCTCCTGTCTGACTCTGACGCTTTCGGATTTGGTGTGGTTCTTAACAGAGAACAGTGAGCAGTAGTTTGCAGCCGTCCTTGCCTCCTAAGGGCAGCGCATCGTAGGAGACAGCAGGTGACTCAGGTGTAGAGGTAGCTCTGTTGAGTTGAACAGCGCTATGGGACACCTTGAGATACCATCAACTATCCAGAGCTTTGATTTTATAAGGATAAATTACTTTCTTTTTTTCCTGGAGGACAGTCCAGTTTGTAGATTAGCACAGTGGGCTCCAAAACCATCTTACCTGCTTTTCTGATGATAAAAATAACTAAGCAGATGAAGCGGCCTGAAGAGGAGGGAGACGAAGAGACAATTGATGAATCCCTTCCAAACCTATTAGCTGAGGGGAGGTTCCCAAGCGGTCTCAGTGCTGAGGTCACCCCACCAGACCCCCAGGACAGCGCGTGGGGCCGGGGTGCCACCTGCGCAGAGCCCAGAGTAGCTAAATGGACGGCTCATTGCTGTAGATAACTGTCTCCATCGGCATCTCTGCCCTTTATTCACAGAGAACTCTCTCCCTGTTTCTAGGAGAAAAAAAAAGTGCGTTCGCTACATACAAGGTGAAGGCAGCTGCGTCAGCCCACCCTCTTCAGATGGAAGCTTACTAGACTCTCCTCCGTCCTCCCCTGCCATGCTCGCCTCCCCCTCCAGAGACTCGAAACCACAGACTGAACAAACGCAACCCCTCTCGCTCTCATTGAAGCCTGACCCGCTGGCGCACTTGGTCATGATGCCGCCGCCATCCTCGCTCGTCCTCACCGAGAGCGCTGCGAGCAAGCCCGGCGCCCTGCCTCCTGCCAGCTGCCCCAACGGGGCCCTGGACCACCCGCCGGCTGCCCTCCCACCGGCCGCCGCCGCATCCCTAGCACAGCCCTCGACGTCCTCCTTGCATTCCCACAGCTCGCTGGCAGGGACACAGCCCCAGCCGCTCTCCCTCGTAACCAAGTCCTTAGAATAGCTTTAGCCTCGTTAGCCCTTTTGATTTCCTTTGGGGGGGGGATTGAATTCTGTTGGGATTTGGGATTTTTTTTTCCTTTCTTCTGTTTTTTTTTTTTGTTTCCTCCTTCTCCTCCTTGTCGTCGTCCGCTGTTCGTCGTCGTCGTCTCTTGGTTTCGTTTTTAATTCGTGCCATGTGGCTACATTAGTTGATGTTTTATCGAGTTCATTGGTCAATATTTGACCCATTCTTATTTCAATTTCTCCTTTTTAAATATGTAGATGAGAAAAGCCTCATGATTCTGCCAAAATTTTTATCAACAGCTGTTTAAAGTCTTTGTAGCGTTTAAAAAATATATATATATACATAATTGTTATGTAGTTCCAATAGCTTAGTTTTAAAGACTGATTTTAAAAATGACAAAAAGAGAAAAAAAAAAAAAAAGAAGAAAAAGAAGCAATTTTGAAGCAGCCCTTGCCGGAGGCATTGGTTCTTTATTATTTGTATTAAATACGAGCTTGCGAACCAATCACTTTACATCTGGTTTTTAAACCTTTAAGGGCACAATGAATGCAGTGCCGCTACTACTTCTTTTCTTTTTTCGTTGTTCTCCTTCCTCGTGTGAAACAACCTTTATTGTGATGTTACTTGTTCTTGTTTAAATGTACAGAAACAAAGGGTTAAAGAAAAAAAAAAAAACGTGTTAATATACCTTGTTCCATGGTGTTGTTCTTTTTGGGGGAGGGAACGCTACTCAACACTTAAAAGTATCACAACGCTATTGGACCAGTAGTATTTATTGCTTTAGAAATTGCTTGTTGTATCTGTATGTTGTCCCTTTTAAAATGGGTTTGTTTTTTTCTTTCCTCTTTTATTTTTCTTGAAACATTGTATAAAGGTTTTTTGTTCTGTTTTGTTTTTTGCCCTTAGTGTAAGCATCTTATATATAACAACTCATTTGTACAAGGTTTTTAAGTTTATATATAAATGTGTATATATATATTTTTTTTCTGGGAATTTTTTGGGATTTTTTTTTAATTCCTTTTTTTGGGAATTTTTTTTTTTTTCTCTATGAAACACAGTTGCCACCAAACTGACATTTCGCAGACGCATTTCATTCAAGGATCAATAGTGTAAAAGAAAATCAATAAAGAATTGCTTTAAAAGCCATCGACACACACAAAAGAAGACTTGAAGATTTAGCAAGGGAATCTTTAGCAACCGCTGTTTGAGAAATAGCAAGGTCCAAGTGTCTCCCGTTCAGAACTGCAGCTGAATCCCCTACGACATTAGGACTGTAGGCTGTGTGCAAAATCCTTCTGTGCCAAAATTCTCAGTGACTTTAAACTTTTCTCCCAAACAACCTTTTATTATTAATTTCCTTTTTCTTTTTCCTTTTTTTTTTTTTTTAATGCTGTAATTTTTTTGTTCATCCTGTTTTGCTGTGATGTTACATAGGTAGATATGTATGTAGTTTTAATGTCACCTATAACAGACGTGTTTGGTAGCAGATTGTCCGGAAAGCATTTAAAATGAAGAGGTATAAACCCTTAAGGGCCAAAATTCTGTATATTAGATTATTCATAAAAGGAAAATCAGACTGCCACTTTTATGTACACTTACTACATACAGGTAGGTAGCAGACTTAAAACAAAAAAAATCCTAGGCATGTTGATGTTGCAAAAAAAAAAAAACCGCTGTATAAAGCTGAAAAATTGTTCATCTGTTCATTCAGTGCCATTGTAGTTGACATGAAGCGATTGTAAAACTGTCTCAGATTTTTCTCTGGTTTATTAAGATGCTAACTATAACATTTTTTGTGAATACTTTGAATGTTTCCTAACAGTTGTGATGTTACTGTTCCGTTTTATGCTCTTATTCCGATTTTCATTTTTAATGGTTTGGAAGCCATTTTTTGTAATGAATAAATGTTCATGCTGTACAGTATCTGTAGCATGCAGTTCTGGATTAATAAAAGCAACTTAGTATGTGCAGAGAATGACTTGTCAACTCATTTATGCGTTGACTGCACTTTACTCTGGCCAATAAGATTTACAGCCCAAGAAGAAAACTTCCTTGAAAAGCAATGGTGAAGATCATAGCAAATTGCAGCCAGCTGTAGTTGTGAGAAATCCTTTTTCCTTCGGGTTCCCATGCTGCCAGCCTGCTCAGTTTGTTTTGCACCAGCCCTCTCCCTGCTCAGCAAGCTTTTGCGTGAGTAGCAGTGGTTGAAATCCCATTTTATTGAAAGCAAATGGCACGTGATTTGGCAACAGACAAGTAGCACATGAGCTAGAGCAATGTTGTCCCTCTGTGTGAAGTGATGCTGACTGGGGGATGGAGACCAGGGCTGTTGACACCTTTGATTTCAGAGCATTTTTGTTCAACTCAGTGATCCCACAACACAGCGCTGACACTTCATAGAGGTCTCACAGGAGAGCTTAGGTAGCCCTGATTAGTCCTCATGCTGGCCTTTGGGTGTATCTTCGGTATGAATCTAAGTTCACTTATACATATGCTTACTTATTTATGTATTTTTAATGCAGTGAGCCCTTGCAGCACTGCCTGATCTTGACACTGAGCGTCCGGAATCAAGCCAGTGCCTGCAGATGCTGCAGGATAAAAGCAAGCATACAAGCAAGAATATTAAGTGGTTGATTTGTTTGGGTTCTTTAGGGATTCAATCTTCATTATTCCTAGGAATCTCTCACAAGTGGATGTCGCCTTAGCCCCTTTTAGTCTTGGAAAATCTTGGCTACAGTATTTTCAACAATGGCACTTGAGGGCAATCGAATGTGCAGTTCTTGGAGCTGGCTTGTTCCCTGACTTTGTGCCACTTCTCAGGTGGGTAATGCACTTCTCTTCAGCTGGTCTTGATGGACTCTGCAGGAAGGGTAAGTGTTCTCACATAGGAAAACAGGTGAAGTGATCCTCTGCATAGACCTGGGAATGGGGCCATTTTGGGAGGCGCAGCCCCAATGTCCAAGACTGTGATGTTCCTCACTGTGGGCTCTAATGAAACCAAAGCTGGCTGCAAAGCAGTTGTCTGTTGGCTGCAGGGAGATTTTGTTTTGTAGATGTGCTGGGGGTGCTGGATGAAGTACTCAGTAATGGTTCAACAGCATTATGTATTATTTCCAATTGCTACTACTTTGTTTAATGACTAGTTTACAACCTGGGAGCCTCTTTTTCGTTTCAAACGTTAATAAAGGATAGTATACATATTGTTTCATGTTTCCTTCTAGAAGGATTAAGTCACAATGTAAATTTTTTATTAGGCCTTGATCCAAGGACTGGTGCTGTTTCTGTTGTGGTCTGATGCAACACTCCCCTTGACTTCTGTGGAACGTATCCCCTTGTCACCCATGACAGGCATGTGGGCAGCATGAGTAGAACAGGGAAAAGGATGTTGTTGTGAAGCCTTTGTGAAAGATGCCAAGTCTTGCTGTTGTTGATAGCCAGCATATTGAAGGTGATGCTCAAATTGCTCTCTTGCTATGTGAGGTTTCTGGGGAATTAATTTTTTTGCCTTTCTTCTAAACATTTTGACTCTTGCTAGTGCGTGACCATCCATCAGCCAGACATATGTGCTGCATCACTGCTGGGGATAGCTGCTCTCTTCTAATGCAGAAACATAGTGCTCCAGGGCGATCTTTGAATGCCATGATTCAAAGGAGGCACTATCAAGGTATGATTCCGACAGTCAATAAAATCGTGTTCTTTTCTCACTGCTGTATTAGCAAGCCACTGAAAAGCGGAGTCCAAAAGCACTGTTCATGATGGATTGGTTTTCCTTCTGTGTATGTTCAAAAGATATGTGGAGCAGAACTCATGAGTGGTGGGTAACCTGTGATGGGAACTCTTTTGTTTGTTGTGGAAAAGAGCTGTATATTCCTAGGAAAGCAACCGCTTGTGTTTCCTGTAGGTTACACGTTTCCTGTGTCTTTTGGTGGGCTTATGCTTTCAGTTTCCCCCAAATTTCCCTTGCTTGGGGTACCTGAGCTGGATCAAGAATCCTGGAAGAAAGTTCCTATTATTTATATGTTCTCCCTTTGTGCCCAGAAGTCACAACTAAGGACCTCATTGACTTAGATTGCAGTGGAATGTCAACTCTTCCCATGTTGGTGAAAAATAGGGTGAGCAACTGGCTACAGGAGTATGGCCTGATCACCCCTTTTATCCCCACATCCACACAAGCGAGGGGACCCTCCAGGGCAGGGTGGTGGCAAACTGGCACTCTCTGTCCTTGTGCCATATGACAGCACAGGGCCCTATGTACAGTTGGTAATTCACTATAGCCATTGCTTCCATCTGTTTTTAGGGGATAAGGCAGGGAAGCAAGTCAATGCATTGCATGTTCAGGAGACATTTATTTTCCATTAGTTTTGTAAATCTCATTTTTCACTTATTGTATGGAATTTTTAAAAGTTTAAGCCACTGCTGACTCAATAAAGCAGTGACACATGGTTTTAAGCTTTGCTTAACTGGAGAGAAAGGAAGGGAAGGCAGGGAAAAAGAGCAGTCATTTGAGTCCTGTTCATGTCATTAGACTATGAAAAGATGTAAAGAGAATTCACAGTAAAATAGTTGCCTAGACTATTGCAGCAATCATGAAAGAAAATAACAATCATAAAAATGAATGCATGCGACAGTGCTGTCCCAGCTGTATCTGGCATCCGCATAGGAGCGTTCTTCCACCTATGACTTTGAGTGAAGTTTTTGGATGCTGTTTTGGGAGTGATGCTCCAGCTGGAGACTAAATTCAGTACAGGACCAACACCGAGCTTCAGTAGAGCCTTAAAACTATAAATTTGTTAAGAGACTGTAGCAATTGCTATGTTATAAGACACACACTTTGGCATTCATTTAAAATGTGCTTGGAAAACATCTTGGGACTTTATAAAGGCAGACCAGCTACAAGTGAATGCATCTCAATCTCCCATCATTATCAATGTCACCAGCCTGTTTTAAGGACTCTCTGAGGACAGGAGTCTGCCAACCCCTGGACTGATTTTTTTAAGGGATCAATCCAAAATATTCACTCACGACTTGCATCCATGTTCTAGGAGTTGCTCTTCTGCATTTCATGTTGGGTGGGGATGAATTAGCCTGGACCTCTACATCAGTGGAGATCATGAAGTCATGCTGTCTGTCCATCTGTTTGACCCTCGACCATTCTTGAATCCTTTATCATTTTGAACCAGATTTGACAGCAGCAAACTCTCTTAGAGATGATAAAGTCCCTCTGAGATCCAGGGAAATCTCTGCCGGCAATGAGAGGCTTTCCAGATCTGCTGCTGAAGAAAAGGCAGGGAGAGCTCAGCTGTTATCCATTCTCTCTGGCAGCATCCAGATGGCCAATTATTACACATCTACTTCTGGACCAGTATCTGTGCTCTCCTGCCCAGCTGGCAGGCCAAGAAGATTGGGTAGGAGACATGGAGAGCATTGCGGTGTTGGAGGGAACAGGGAATATGGAAGAGAGTTAAGGGTATAGCAAAAACTGGAAACACTGCAGCCGCAGTATGTAATGTTACGTAAGATTGCAGTGGGGAAGCAAGGGGAGAGGAAGGATGATGAGGAGATGGGAGACGCATCTGCAGGACACTAGGCCTGGATAAGCAGACACCATGGTGTTACCAGCTTCTTGTTTCAATCCTTCAACTCAGTTGCTCTTACCAATGAGAAGCACAGCCCCATTTGGGAGGTACCTGCTGGCAGGGACTCTGGCTGAGCAGGCTGCAATGCCTGGCACTCAACAGGAAAGGTCTACATGTGGGAAAGGCTCAGGGTGTTTCCATGTAGCATGGTGAGGAGCAGAGCTGGCTGTGCATAGCAAGAAGGGTGGGGTTCTCCAAAAAAGAAGAAAAAGAGCTGATTACCTTATTTGCAAACAAGCCTGTCTGTCGTAGCTGCTTCCCAGGCATCAGCGAGCATCCTGGGTTTAATCTTCCTCAGAAAATACCTCCTTTGCTCCCTTATTTTGTGTTCCCTTTTTGAATATGCTGCTGGGGTATTTTTGGATCTAACTGTATCTTTTTAATCTGCTCCCTCCATCCTCCCTCGGCCCCCGCTGCCTCCCTGCCTGCTCCTCCTTCAAACTTATATAATGGCACATTATACAAAATAGCGAAGCAGGTGGTATTTTTAAAGACAGTGAGTGAGCATTTTTTTGGCCTAAATTTGGAATGAAACAGATGGATTTTAAGACTCTGCTTTTTCTATGAATAGTAACCGTTGTTCTCCGCTGCCTTAAACACCAGTTTCAAGACCACCTCCAGCAACCAATCAGCACTCTGTTATTTAATTATAACTAAATTCTTAGCTCTGTCTGCTGCTGCATGGGCAAGTGGGGGGCACTGGATCAACTTCTGGAGCCAGGCAGCCTTGCCAACAATAATTTTCCTTTCCCCAGAGGGCTGAGGGGGCCTGGAGCGGGTTCCAAGTTCCTCCTAAACTGGCTGCTCAGTTTGGGCTCCCTGACAGAGTGCTTGAAAAGGGTTATAGAAAGGCAGATAAATGCACTTCTTGTTGCAAGCTTCCCTGACAAGCCAGGCCTCCAGAACAGTGATCTCATTCCTGCCTTATTATTAGTGGTGCCAGATTTTTTCCATTAACAGGTAATTGAGTCGAAACTAAAATAAGCAAAGTTCGTTTTATTCAATGCGTTTTCTTGCTTGCTTGTGAAAGAAAAACACTTTAGAGAGGGGTTTGCTTTGAATGTTCATGGAAATGTATTTACATCTTTAGAGATTCCTTTCTGCTCTAGGATAATTAACCTGACTGGTCTTTTTGTTATTGTTGTTTTGATTTTTAAAGGAAAGACATTGGTGAGGCTTAATTCTTTTTTTTTAATGGTTGAAATCGCCCGTTCTGTGCATGGCCACAAGCTTTATCCTGCTCCCATGTGTGTGTCTGTGCATTCATCTTGTGTGATTGACTTCACCCATGGCCCCAGGAGGAAAGTAGGAGCCCAACAGGAGCGATGTCGTGCACCACTTCCAGGCTCACAGCAAGCTTTGCCTTCCAGAGGGATACTGCTGGGACCAGAGTTTTTCTTCTGATTGAGAAGGGAAACAGAGTGACTGTTGGTGAAATGCTCATGGTCTTGATGAAGACCATGCTTTGTTGCTAACCCATGTGGTTATAAAAGCGGAAGGGACAAGTGGGAGGTTGTGGATTCCCCATCAATGGCCATGGTTCAAGGCCAGATTGGACGACACTTGGAGCAGGCTGGTCTAGTGGAAACTGTCCTTGTGCATGGCAGGGGGATGGAACTGGATGAACTTTAAGGTCCTTTCCAACCCAAACCATTCCGTGATTTTAAGTGTAAAATCTGGGCTATGCATCCTCAAGAGCAGCATGTGAAATGCAGCATGCGCTTGGGAACAAGCAGACAAGTTACTACCAATGTGGATGTCTTTCCGTTTTCTGAGGCACCTCCCTGGTGCCTCCCAAGTTTCTGGTACTGGAATGCCATGGGGGACTCAGGGCCAAGCTACACATGTAGCAGTTAATTCCCTCTAAAATTCATGGGATTGATGCCTGGAAAGAGAACTGTTTTCTTACCTATCTTGGGCATCTGAGACAGTTGCTTTTGGCGTCACCTCTGAACTTACTGCTAGGCAAAGCAGGTACCTCCTTGTTTGCATCCTGAAGTAAGCAAAACCCACAGAGACTGCACCACTTCAGCTACTGGTTTAACAGGAAACAGTCAACAATGCAGAAGAGCAGACAAGATTTTCATGTTTGTTGCTTTGTTCTTTTGCTTCTGTTTTGGGCTATCCATGGAAGTAGGTGCCTGCACACCTTAACCTTGTGAATGAGGACATGCTCTCCAGCAACACTAGGATTTGAGTGCTTTGCCCACAGACTGACGTCCTTGTACCAACCACGTTTTTGTGGGACCTCTTCTCCAGCCCTTGGCAATGGAGCAGAGGTATAGGAGCATGGCAGAACTGTCGGTAGAGGCAGGAGGGAGGTAGAGCAAGGAGGGTCCTGAGAGTGTGCTGTGGGATGGAGACCACATGTCCCCATCATAAGGCCCCACAGCAGGGCAAGGAAGCAGGTGGCTGCAGAAGTGCTGAGAGTGGCAGCAGTGCCTGCTGAGTGCTCCCTCTTATTCCCTGGGCTTTGAGAGGCCAATTACTGATTGACAGAGCCTGTGTCAGCACAAACAGGACCTTCAAAGGTTTGGGAGCCTTTCTCGTTTGGTTTTCTATTTCTTTTTAATGCCCTCCTAAAAAAATGCAAGCAGCCAGACACAGACTTTAAGGCCAAGTATATAATCGTTTGCAACAGGTATTTCAAATGCTGTCTCTTCCTCTGGGCAGGTATTGCTGGATCAGTCAGGTATTGCTGACTACCCAATGAGAGATGCAAGATACAATAAACCCCATCTGCACTTAAATATGTTCTCTCTAAAGTAGAATTTTAAGGCCTTTTTGTTTTATTTTGTTTAATTGCACAACTTTGGGGGCTTTTTTGATTGGAGAATGTAGCCAGGTTTCATCTTGTGGAAGTGTGGTTCTGGGACTTTTGTGGCAGTGAAGCTGTAGGAGAAAGCAAGTGGGCGATATAGAGCCATGGTTCTCTGATAAACCTTTTCTGGGCTGAGGTGGAGGGTTTGTGTGGGGAAGATGTACTGTTTATACAGGAGCATAGAAGAAAATGCCTGTTAATGGCTGAAACAAAACAAAATGTCCAAATTACATTCCTAGCTATCTGGGATATGCATTAACCAAGTCCCCAAGTTTTCACCCGGCTCTAAAGTAGCTATAAAAAAGATGGAGTCATAGGGCACACTGGCTTGCACAGTTCTCATGCTCTGTAAGAAGCATGGTCAGCACCTGCACAGCAAAATCAGGATTGCCATGATGGCAGGAGATGAAATTCTTTGTCCAGTCACTCCTTCAACATATTTGCTTCTCACTGGATTTTCTGGGGTACTCCTTGTGGTACCAACCATGTGGTTTAGTTCCCCGTTTACTGCATAAATTTTGCTAAAGCAACCAAGTGGCTTGCTTTTATGAACTTCTCTGCATCAAAGAACTCTGATTAGTGAAAAAAACATTGAGCAAAGTATTAAATTTTAATATATTTTCTCTTTCTTTCCTCACCCTCTTTAAATTTGTTAGTGACTTTTAAGTTAACAGACAACGTTAAAGCTTAGGCAATACACAGGTAGGAAAGATTTGCCACCTACAAATGTGTTCAATCATTAAAGCCTTCTGTTTAGCTAGAGGCTACCTGCAGCACGGACAACAGCACAGACTCCTCTGAACTCTGCCCTTTCTTCAGTCTACTCTGACCTGAATGAATGAGCTGAGGGATGCTACAGCAGCTCCACCTCCTCCTTCCTTCAGATCCTTTCTGTTCTATTTACACTTTACACAGTGTTCAGCATCACTGTGTCTCAGCACCTCAGGTTCCTTCCAAGAGCCATCAAGTTTACCTGCTGTCCTGCATTTCATAGGGATGTTGCAGCAGCATCAGTTCCGCCTCATGCATTCCTAACCTAACGCAAAAGACCATTTTTGGGTCGAGTTTTGCATTCGTGGATTATCTGATCTGTTTTTTAACAAAACCACCAATTAACAGTGAATAGAATCATAAGACAAACTGCTTCAACTCAGATGACAATAGCAACAAGATCTGCCCTAGTAGAGCAGACCTAGTGGTATGGAAAAGGACATGAAGAGTAGCTGTACAATATTAATTAATATCCTTATAGATCTGGTCAAGACCTTTTTCTTGGGTATTAGCATCTTTTAATTTTGTACTGATTTTCTTTTTTCTGGGACAAAATGTCTAAGATTTCCAGTGGCAACTCATGGTCTTGAGTGTCTGATTTGATGAAGGAAGATGGTTTGCAGCAAGAACTTAATTTCTTTCATTCCATTGGGGAAGTGATCTGATTCAAATGTCTCAATTTTAACTCTAAAGCTGAAGCCAAAACAATCAGTAGCTACTACTGAAAAATCTACAGTGATCTTATTTATTTTAATCCATGAAATACATTTAGCACACTTTTGGTACTGCGTAAGATAATATTTTTCACATTAGAGAAGGCAAAAGGAATAGGACTATAAACAATTCTAAATGTTACTTACATTAAAATATTCTCAAGTTTCACTGTTTCGTATAAGTTCTTTGGGTTTAGTCCAACCTAAAAATTGTATTTACCCCAACTTAAATATTTTAGGCAGATTATTTTTTCCCCCTGAATATGCCTGTGTTCTTTAGTGGTGATGTTGTTCTGGCTAGTTTTCTTTACTCAAACAGAGGTGACTCCGCAGCACATTTCTTTTGACAAAGCCACACAAAACCAACACGGATCAGTTAACACAGATGACATCTTTAAACTTGAATACATTTTTTCACTATAAACGCCACCAGTCAACTTTCGTGTAGGTAGGTTTCCATTGTTAGTTGTCAAAGTCTTCTTGAGTGGATTTCCCACTGTGTCACTTTTGTGTGAGTCAAATCAAGATTATAGGTAACAGAGAAGAAAAGAAAAAGAAGAGAAGGTTAGACCCTCATTTTAGAGTTTAAGGAAAATCTACCAGCAGGTTGCAGTTCGAGTTGGTAATATACATGAAAGGGGGAGTCCAAGCCGTGTCACAGGTATCACTATATTAGGCTTTCAGGAAAAAGCATACAAAACACATATTGTAGTGGTCACACACAGAGACATAAATTTAGGAACAAGATCTGCCATAGCTTGAACATAGTCAGCTCTGATAATAAGGAACAATGGACCAATGCTATTATGAAATGAAACCCAGGTGCCTGAATGGAGGGAGCTTTTAGCTGAGTTCTGGAATAAAAAAGTCTAACTTTTTTCACAGATATATGTTGTCCTAATTTTTCTCTGTTCTCACTTTAGGAGACAGCTGATTTTGTTTGGGATTTGATTAATGAAAAGGATTAAGGGTGTTCTATGCTGAAATCTTCTGGTGTGACCTTTAAATTATTTTTTTGTTTCAACTTTCCTGTCTTAGATCATTTTATTTTCATTGGGATTTTGGGTGTGCAAGGAAAACATGCCAAGGTATCCCCTGTATCATATCCATGAGGCAAGAGCCAGCGTGGATTTCAGATACTTTGTAATAATTTGGGTGTAGTATTTCTAGAAGTGTGATATTCGATAATTCACTTAGTGAAATCTTCAGAAACTACCTGAAGGATGAAAAGACAGTAAATACCTAAAGCTGGGCAAAAGCTTGATTTATGGCAAAAATCATTGATTTGACAGTTTGTCTTGACCTGAATGGGATGTGAACAGACTGCTAAGACATATCTAAGAAAGCTGGCGGACTGGGAAAGCAGAAACCTTCAGTGCAATTTGAAGAGTCCCATAAGGACATAAGAAGGACAGAGGCAAATCCCAGGCTGTCAGATGAATCTGATGGTGTCAGTCCTCCAGCTGTAGAATTTGAAGGTAAGTTTGATTTTTCTCTCAAAAAGAGTATGGGTACATTCTAGGTTTGAGAGATTTCTGTATAGCTGTTTGGTCATACTGAAGAACTTTTGTCTTTGTCAAGGTAATAATCTCACATGCTGGCCAATATTATTATTGCTAGGAGTAAACCAGCTTAATATGAGAAATCTGAATTCTACTTTTGTCTTAACTGCAGGCCAGTAACTTCCAATGGAAACCACTGCATTTGATCCTCTTGAAGTACACATAGTAGGTCCTTACCACATAGCCTGAACATTATGGAAACCCACGTCAGAAATTCAGTAGTGTGGAATAATGTTCTTTTGACTTGAAGGAGCAATCAGAATATCTGGGGAACAAGCAAGGCTGAGATCGCCTTGTATTCAGGTCAAAAAGGACTTTTCCCCCCTCAGAATCAATGGTTATTACTAGATTTGCATCAAAGGTTTAGTCAGCAAAAGGTTAATAGTCTTAAGCATGGGTGTTTTGGCATATTGTGCAAAACATACAAATATTCAAGGGTGTTTGCACTGAGGCTTTTGGCTGGACCTCTATAAAGATACAAACAAGAAGCCAAACATATGTTCTGGTGTTCTAGGCTTTGATACTTCATCATGTTCTGTGTTTGCGTTCAGAGGTTTGCTTTGGGACCATCTCCAGCGTGAGAAAATACGACAGAGAAATCAAACACAGAGGTTGTTCAGAATGGTGCAGTATTCATGTCTGAAGGAGACCTTTTGTAAGCACTAACATTATTCTTCTTTTGACAGTAGTCACACATTTTCACTTGGCTTATCTTAACTGGGAATAGCCCCTAAGACAGGATGTCTCCGGGCACTTCAGAGAAGTGCTTTTTGAAGGCGAAAGAACTAATGTTACAGGTCTGTGCCTCACATCTCTTCGACAGTTAACAATCTTGTGAATATCACTGCAGAGTGCACTGTGTGTCCATGGCTGGGCTCAAGTGTAGCTGCAGCACCTGGCTTGTAGCACAGGAATAGTCTCTTGATGTAGCAGAATGTTCCTCACCTTTGCTAATACTTGGCTCCCTGAAACAGACTAAACCAGCTCTGATGGACGATGCAAGAATGCCCTGGCTGGGCAATGTAAACTAGGCAAATGAGTATGGGAAAAATCAGGTACCAGCTGTTGCACAGAGTGAAATCTGAGAGATTCCTAGGAACAGAAAAAGATGAAAAAAACGGTTTGGGGATGGATTTGGGTTTGCTATAACTTGACATTGTGCATTTCCCCATGGTAATTAAACTTTTAGGAGCAGCTTTCAAACTTTTTCAGTTTATCACCTTTTTATACATTCTTTTCACCAGGAAAGAGGGCTTACTGGCAACCTGAACTTTCCTTTTCCTTGCCTCTTTATACCCAGAAAAGTTCCTCTTGCTTTGATTATGTTTCTTTTTAGCAGTTTAAAATACTGTAATGGAAAAAGTCGATCAATATTTGGAGAGAAGTACAAAAATTAACAAAAATATCGGCTAGTTATAAAATGCATTTAATCTCTTTTGCAACTTTTTGAATTTTGGGAATGTTCTTCACTAGATAGATCTAATATCTGACATATCTGCAAAAGAAAAGCTATGAAGTCAATGGAAATATTTCAGTAGGAGGAGGTCAAGCCGTAGTTTCCTGAGAAGAGAAACTCCGTTTCTTTTCTTCCAATCATTCTTGTAATTTCTTCTTCCTCACATGTGCAACTTCATTTTCCAATGCACATTTCTGTCCTATGACTGCTAAGGCATGTGGTAGGTGTGAAAATCTGATCTATCAGCTGTTGAAGTTGATGGATCTTGATCACAGCTCACTTTGCATTAGGATCTAAATGGCTCACTCTGCAGAAAATACCATGAAATATTGGCCAGGAACTTGTAGGGGAAATAGAACTGAATTTGGAAAACATCCTGCAGAGAACTCACAGAGAACACAGTGCAAAAGAGTAGTGACAGGAAGAAGGTTGTCCAGTGCTGGCCAAACTGCAAAATTAGTAAACCAGAAATAGTATGGGGCAAGAAAAAGGCCAATTAATTCCATTGCAAGAATGTTATCTAGTAGTTCTAGACAAAAAGGAAGTACTGTATATATCGGAGGTGCGCATGGCAATCTGCCAGTCTATCACAGTCTTATTTAAGATGCTTATTAGTACCTTGTAGTTCAAATTAAATATTTATAGTTTGTTAGCATGTAGGAAGGGGGCTTATTCCAGAGATCAATCTGTACAGCAATTTATTCACTGCTGTAAATTAGACCAATGAAGTTTGATACTGAACTCATGAATCCGTTGGATTCATGTTTGAGGTCCTGTAATCACTTATATTTTGGGGCTGAGGTGGCAGCTAAGCTACCTCTAGGCACATTACTCTCCATGAATGTGTGTATCTCTTACTTTCCTGCAAAGTGTTTTGCCTGCATCAACTGTTTTGGGCTTCAACAAGTATTTTAAGTGATTCTGTGTTGTAAACTTCATGGTTGGCAGGCCAGTGTCATTATTCCCATTCTCACACATGGAGACTCCTGCAGCTTTTAAAGAACATGCAGAGAAGCAGTGTCAGCTTTGTGAATTTACAGCCCCACCATTCTTATTAGATTCCATGAAAGATGAGAATAGGCCCTTTGATGCTTTCAGTGAGTGCTGAAGCCTTTACCAGTGTTGTGAAATGTCATTAGAGAAGAGCTGGGGGGCCAAATTCAACAGCTACTCATGGGAATGGTCTTTGGGATGTGGAACTAGTCCAGGAGAAACTGAGAAAACGGAAGTGATTTATATTGAAATGAGGGTTATGAAGGCAGTAATGACCACTGAAACATACACAACAATAACTCAGAACAACCTCTCTCTAGCACACTCTGCTGTGCCGTCTTTTTAACCCTGGAGGAGGCGACTGGGAAGAGAGATTTAGAGCAGATCTGTGGGACTCATACGAGTGAATGTATCTGACTTCTATCTAGGTGCTTCTGGGTTCTCATCAGTCCCTTTCAAGGTGCATGAGAAACCATCGTGGTCCTCTGTGATCTGCTCCCTGGGATACAGATCGGAGGATAAAGCAGTCATTCTCTTTTTCTCCCATGGTAAGTGGTCTCTGCCCTTTTGATATTAAATATATGGGGTCTTTCCAGAAGGGTAGTGAGAATGTCAAAGAGATAATGTATATAAGAATTCATCTGGCTTGCAACCATTTTATACTCACCACACAAAGACATAGAAAGCTTCTCACTCATTTCTCTGCACTCATCATGCTGCCATTGTAGGACCAGAAGATAATGAGATGAATAGGAAGCATTTCCACAGCATGAGCAATGTAGGAACATCGTTATTAATGTTCTTACAAAATATCCCATCTCTACATGATGTCTACATATCTGAGATACAGCCCTGCGCCAGGTATAAAAAACCATGATCATCCAACAGTGATCTGTTACTTAATGGAAAGACTGCTCAAATTTCAGTTTAAATTGCATTTATTATTTATGTCTCAAGTGCAGAGTATGTATACTGAGTATGTCTTCCCCTTACAGTGCAGAGAATTAGTAGTTTCCATTTAAACAGACAGATATTGGCCCATAAGGGGGTTGAATATATCCATATTCAATATTAAAAAATGGTAAAAATCCCTTGAAATCAGTGCAAAAATTATAATGAATTCGCTTTCTCTACATACACTGAGGTACACATTTTCATGTAACGGGGGCCAGGTACTTGCAGCTCAGTTCCTAATCACAGGTCTCTTTACCTCTGGCTCCTGGTGTGTTAAGTAAGCACTTCTAGGTGAGTGTGACAGCCTGAGGGAAGAATCTGAAAAGATGGGGTTCAAAGGGTAGAGATGGACTGTTATATGTGCGGCTTTTGAGGTACGCACAAAATGATGGTTCAGTAGCATTACCTGCAAGTGAATGTTGCACTAGGTAATAGTATTTTGATTTTGGTCATCCTTTTCTCCTTGTAGCTTGCGCTCCAGTAGGGATGGTTCGCAGATATAATCTTGAGGTGACATTTTTAGTAGTTAATTTCTGACATTTGTTATCTCTGATTTGCTCACAAGCTCATTACATGCCCTCATTGTTCAGCAGCCTGTGTGTGGCATCTCTTGACCTTGCTTGGGTGGATTGCATGCCACTAGGCAGGAATGGATGCGCATAGAACTACAGATCTCACTGTCACAGTGAATCCGGGTATCTGAATAATTCATTGCCAAGATATCTGGACTCATCTGGCAAAATTTGTGTTTCTGTTTTTTTTCTCCTAAAGCCTTTGAACAATGCTGTTCATCTTCTCACACTAGCTCACATTCATATTTGCTATAGTAGACATTTTTAATGCTTTGCTTAAAGTTGCATCCAGAAGTACACAGTGGAACAGATGGTAGAAAGAGTTAGGAATTTTCTTGATATTTTATGGGCTGGACAACAACTGCAACCTGATCCAACACATTTTCTTGTTCTCAAACATTTTACTGTCAATACACTCCTCAGGAATGTACTCAGAGTTGTTTGGGGACATGGAAAAATATTTACCTCAGTCTTCTACAATTTATTACTTATTGTTTGAAAAAGTTGCCTCTTTTCTGTGCCAACATTTATCATCTTGGGAAACATACTGGAATACAGCAGTGATATTAAACAATAATATGCTCTTTGCTGGGATAAAATAATATTGCTGGGCCACTGCAGAGGAAGCCAAAAACCACATGTGAAATGGTTCCTTTGAAAGGGCAAAAAGTCTCAAAGTTTGTTAGCAAATAATTTAGCTAGTGGTGCAGACATCAAATGGCTTCGGCAGCACTTGCAAAGCTATTCTGATTATGCATTTCCCCTGGAGTGCTAGGGCACAAAGCCACTGTAATGAAGGTTACAACCATAATAATAAGAATCCCTCACCAGTAAAAAATAATAATATAGTAAAATAATTACAAACCCCCAAACCCCTTGCAGAAGAGCTGGGGGAAGAAAGGACGGACTGTGCGAGCCTGTCAGCGATTCATATTAATTAATTTAACTTCTGTTTGCATGACCCTGAATTAGGGGCTGCTTTAGCTCCTGGGCAGGGCTGGCTGCTTCCTTTTTCTCTTCTTCACCCTGGCTGGAGAACAAGATGCCATCCCTCTCCTGCAGTTAAGCTGCTTTCTTAGCTGAGCATTCCTTGCACATCCATACATTCCTCCTTGCCCAAAACTAGTTTAATTCATTCTCCTGCGCAGCTCCTTGAGTTTGGTGAAGTTTTCCCACACAAAACCACACTAGCATTCTTTAAATATTCCCCTAAAATCCCCCTTTGCTGAGCTGCCTATGAAATACTTGGTAAGAGCTACACAGTCCTGTGTGTGTAATAAAGTGAATGTCCTCCAGGATTTCCTCACTATCTAGTTGTGCTTGCCTGCTATTTCTTCTTGTATGATATCCAGGAAGTCTAAGGGAGAAAAGACCATGATGTCTCAATGCAGCCTGCTGCAGAGAGCCCTTGAGGCTTCCACCATAACCCATAAATCAGATCAATGTTGTACAACAGCTAATCTAAGATGTATCTTGAACCACACATATCTTCTGAGTGGACTTCAGTTTGCTCAGATGCACAGCAAGAGCAATGTGCTCCTCAGCGGCTGAACCTGGCACCTTCCAAATGGAGCATCTCCATTGCTACCTCAGGATCATGCAGGTGTGTGGTCATCAGTGTTTGGACAGTGAGGGGATCTCAGCATGTAAGGGATACAGCTTTCCCAGGAGGTGATGAGGAGCAATTGCACTCTTTCAGCTGACTGATTGCTCTGTGAGTTGAGCACCAGTTTGGGCACAATGTAGGGCATGTTATTTAACCTTTAAAAGACACGCTCACCCTGTGGGTGCCCTTGCGTGCACTGAAGAACAAATACAAACTTTACTTCCCTTTTGATGTACGCAAAGGGGGAAAGAGGGGGGGAAAGACCAGCACTGTGCTTGGAGCATTAGGAACAGCATTAGAACAGAAGCTGAAAGGGATGGAGAAATATTAATAACTCCTAATAAAGGCACATTTGAATACTGACTTTAGTTGTGAAGGATCCAAAGAGCCCTGCGTGCGCTTGGAATTGTCCTGGCCCATCTCTGAAGTGCTCCCACCTGAAGGGCAGGGTGCCCCAGTTTCTTGAAAGTGCACTCTGGACTCGACACAAGGTGTGAAACAAATCTTTGAACCCTGGGTGCTTTGCCCAATGCCTGTTCCTTTATTAGAAGCCCAGAAGCCGGCATGGAATAAGCAGGGTAGCAGTACAGCGCGGCACATTTTATAGCAAGGCCAAATCTTTATTATGCTTCTTGGCCCAGTTTAGTGGAGAACACTGCTGGGCCTGATTTCAGTTTTGATATCATACACTGAGGCTGCAGACCCTTAAGAGTACAAGCTGGAGAAAAGAACATAGAAAATGTTAGGAATGAGAAAAGGCCATTCAACACATTGATGCTCGTCTCTTGTAATACAGCGTTTCCCCCAGGATAGCATCTAATTGCTTCTTGAACGAGCCCACTGTCTTTGCCTCAACAACCTTGCCCAGTAGGCCATTCCAAACATTTATTATTCTTTGAGTGACAAAGCACTTCCTTATGTCTCCTCTGAATTTGTTTTTTGAACTTCCATTTATGCCTCCGATCCTGTCATCTGTGCAGTATCAAAAGTAGTAACATGCATTGATATTATCCATTCAGCTAAGATTTTTGTATACTTCAGTTAGACCCCCCTTAAATGTCTCTTTTTTTTTTAAAGTTGAATAGATGGAGTGGTTTTTTTCACCTTTCAGTAACTTCTACAATTTTATCCTGGAACCAAGTCGAGCAAAAATATTTGTTAAAGCCTGACTTGCGTTAGACCACACTGAATGAATGTATAAAGTGTACTATAGAAATGCATTTCAGTAAGTTTTTTTTCCTCTCTCTTTTGGAGACTAAACTATCATTATTTTCCCTGATGCTTGCGTCTGGTTATTTTGACAAAAGTTAACCAGGAAGAGGGCAAGAATAAAAAGCTTGGTATGAAATTTGGAAAAAGATTATAATTTCTTTTTTTTTCCATTTATACCATGGGCTTTCAGCCCCTCCACCACCCTCCCAGCCCCTTTTCTCTTTCTTCAAATAGTGGGGATGTTTAAAAGGGAATTGTCTATCATATGGAATTTTCCATGTGTAGGTTCTTTGCAGAACATATATGAAGAAAAGTTCATGATGATCCTCTCAAATCCCACAGAATCAAACAGTTGCAGGTTCAGCCCTCATGCACCAGCACGACCAGGGTGAATAGTTCATTACCTTTTTGGATGAAATTCTGCGGCATGTGTTATGCGGGAGGCCAGAACTGATGATCTAATGGTCCCTCCTGGCCCTAAAAAATATCTACAAATAATGATTATAGATGACATATATGCCTGCACAAAGTCAAAACCAGCAGGCTTTGGGTGGGAACAAGAGACTAAGGAAAGGAATTTTGCCTTTGCGCTTTCACAGGAGCTGGACATACAGCTATGATCCTGACTGCAGCAGTGGCTGCTTATTCATTGTCTCTCAGGTTTTTTCATTATATTAACAATGTGGTGGCTGCTTGGTTTTTAGGCCATCTGTGAATCTTTTTGTTTTCTTAGGGGTGTGGGTTGATGAGAAAATGAACATGAGCCGGCAGTGTGCGCTCGCAGTCCAGAAAGCCAACCGTATCCTCGGCTGCATCAAAAGGAGCATGACCAGCAGGTCGAAGGAGGTGATCCTGCCCCTCTACTCTGCTCTCGTGAGACCTCA
>JASSUY010001619.1:0-14910 GCA_032466535.1 Forpus xanthops
TTTTTTTTTTTTTTTTTTTTTTTTTGTTTTTTTTTTTTTTTTTTTTTTTTTTTTTTTTTTTTTTTTTTTTTTTTTTTGTTGTTTTTGTTTTCGTTTCATGGTTTGTTTGTTGCTTTGTTGGTTTTTTTTTTGGGGGGGTGGGGATTTTTTATATCTTGTTTGGGGGGGTGTTGTTTGGTTGTTTTTTGTTAAGCAGACTCCACGTGAAAACAGTAATTACAATGGTGAAAAGAATGAAACTTAATATGGAAAAAAAAACCCAACACCAAACCCAAATCCAAGCTATATGTTAACCTATGTTTACACAGGCTGCAAATAATGATTTGCAATTTCTGAATGTCAAAACTGTCCGTGATATGGCATCGTGGTATTAAAGCTCTTACTTTTACTTCTGTATAAGGAAATTCAACATCTTGCATATTAGAGTCTCCTTTGCAAAAGAAAATAAATCAGCATAGGCTTTAAGTTAAATGGCAATGTATTACAATCATTTAATTAAGTAACAGTGTATTTTTTCAAAATATATCAGATTGAGTAGCTTAAACATAAAATGTACTACATATCAGGATGAGTAACATTTTACTGTAGCATATTCTTACTTCACTGACACCATGTCCCTTGTGATGAGGATAAACTATTCTGAAGAATCTCATGCTTAGACATACTACGAATATACTTAGCAACCCGACCAGCTTTAAATATACAGGCTTTTAATTCATAGGCTATTTTGCTAATGAGCCAGGAACTGGATATTTTACATTCTTAGCACTTCCCTACTCCCCTTCTGCAAACTGGTGATTTTACAGAGTTCACACATCACCTTTTTTAGGTACAGCCCCAGATACACAGAAACATAACCTGTTTTGTAAAGAGACTAACACTCTACAAAGAAAAGCTGAAGGGAGCACTAAGTCACCAGCATAATTTTAAGCTTTTTTTGCAGGCTACTCTGGCCACTAAAGTAGGCTGCAGTGTTATCAACCATTTTACCCTCAGTCAGGAACTTCCATCCCCACTTCCCCAACTAATACTGACTTTTAAAATCGGCCTAACTATTAAAAACACCCTTTGAGAAAAATTCTGCCAGTGAATAGGAGATAGCTCGTGGTAATAGCAGATTTCAAAAGATGACATATTACTCTTTTCACTTGCCTAGAAAATAAAGTTATTATATATATTCTAATATATTAAAAAAAATCCAAGCCTAACACAACCGAAACAGTGGTCATTTTTCCACCAGAAGCAAGAATGCTGTACTACAAAGAAGATGTTTTACCAAATAAGCCCATTTTTACCGGATCCAATTTAAAGGTGCTTAAATAATACCTTATTTTGTAAGAAAATGTATTCTTCAAGAGGCTCACAGCCTCGGGTGTTAAGCACCTATGTTCAGCAAACGCTCACTTCACAAAACACTGCAGGTGTACCAATATAAACAGCTTATCCAGGTTTCAGTTTTATTCTGGAGTGCGTGTACTCTACGCTCAGACAAACGAGAACGGGAAAGCGAAGCTCACTGGCGTGCCTATTGTCCACCTCGACCTAAATTCAAGTTTGCTTACCAGAAACTTGTAGACCGAGCGCGACATAACTTTAAGCGTATTACCGGTTTAATCGACGGCGCGCGCCGGGAGCGGTTCCGCGTATACGCTCCCCCCAGCGAACCCTCCGCTGACGAAACAAAGTGGAGTTCCTCAACACGGGTGGGTGCGGTGAGCGGAGGGAAGGGAAGCCCTTCGCCGATCGCGCAGCAGACCCGACCGGGGAGGCTTACGAGCATAGGGAAGAGGCAAGGCCGCGATCCCACACCCCTGTCGTGCTCCCCGCGGCCTCCCGGGGAGCAACAGCAGCCCCGGGAAGCGGCCGGCAACGCATGCTGTGCCACAAGCTCGGCCCCGCCACGGCCTGCACAGCACGGCCAACACAATGCAGCCCAGGCCGGCCCACCGCTACAACCCCCATAACTCCCACGACTACCCTCGGGAGAGGCCTACAGCCTCACTCTCTTGCTCACCTGGTCTCCGGCGGCTCCGTCTGCGGACATAGCGTCTTAAAACAGGGCACAGAGACACCCCCCTCCCAAGCAGATTAAAAACCCCTTTAAAAAGCTCCCGACGCTGCCGCCGCTGCCGTGGCCCGCTCCACCGGTCGCGCCAACGGCCGCGGAGCGGAGCCCCAGCCACTTTAGCGATAAAATGGCGGCGTGGCGCCTCCGGCCCGGCCGTCAGCAGGGCGAGGGAAAAAGGCGGGGTGTGGAGAATGGCGGGAAGTGCGTCATCACCGCTGCGCCACGCGGAGGCGGAAGCGGCTCGTACTGAGAGAGGTTCCGGTAGCGTGTGGGGAGCGCCGTGGCGAGGCCCAGCCATCCTGCCCATGTTGTGGATGGCGGACCTGTCCCCCGTGGGACAGCACCGCCTGCCCCTCACCGCGTAGGGGCAGGAGGAAGAATTGGGGCCCGCCCTGAAGCCGCAAACGGGGCGTTCCCTGAAGGACGGCCGGGTAGGGCCCTGGAGGCCGCTGTAGCTGTGTTCATGGCGCTGGGCAGGATCGCCGTGTCGGCGTTTTCTCCCCTTGCTCTGTCCCCAGGCCGGTTTGTTGGCGGACCGTTTGTTGTTGAAACTCTGAAGGACAGTGGGCAGGAACTAAGAGGTCTTGGTGACTTTTAACTCTGGTTCTGCCGGCTCGTCATGGGCTGTTTCTTTAACGAAGCGTTGCCTCTTCAACAGTCACTTCATTTCAGCAAGCCGGCACTGTGCCCTTGGTGAGGTAACTTCAGCAATGTCTGGTAGCAGTAGACCAGTCCCTTCCACCTCACAAGAGCTCTTGTTCAAGGAGGCAAATTCTAAAGACGAACTGAGGGGTCGTCGTCTCAAAAGACCTCGAGGATACGGGAGGCAGCTCCCCCTAAAGCTGCTTAACTTCATTTGCAAAGTAATCGCCAGTCTCTCCGCGAGAGGAAAAGCTTTGAGTCAGTCTCTGCAGAGAAACTATGCGAAGCATTCACTGAAGGAGGCTTGGCAAATACCAAGGTGAAAGCTGGTTTAGCTGCCTTCACAACAGCAGTGTAAGTGTTCTTAAAGTTGTATAATACAGTAATTCATGCAGAAATACCTGAAAAAAATCTTGATGCTAGCATTCTTTAGGTTTGTTTCTGCTTTGTCTTCCAAGTCACTTCCTTGCACCCTAGTAAAGTGTGGAAAGAGGACCTTTTCTCCTGAAGCTTGACACTTCACCGTCCCCTAGAAAGAGAGCAGATAGTAAATGTTTATATGACCGACCCGTGAAGTAACATTTTTCTTTGTGGTATTGAAGAATTTTGAGTCTTCAGATGTGAAATAAAATGTGCTTATCAATCTGTGTTCATAGATAAGCTGTCCTGTTCTTTGATTTCTGAGAATAATGATTTTTGTGATACAAGGCTACTTTGTTGGCTTTTATAGGGCGTTTTTTCCATGTCACAATAGACTCTATTTTGAAAGCATTTGATATGTTGCTATAATTTCTTTAAAAAAAAAAAAAATCGAGTTCATTGATGTAATGTTTTTCCGTTTCCTACTAGAACCAATTCCTTATAAGTAATTGCTTAAAGCAATGCTGGTGAAATTTCTAATCAGATAATGTGAATATTATTCTAAGTGTTGGCTCTCCTAGAGGCCTGGTTGGAATTTTGATCTCTTAGTGGTTTTGTTCAAGCATATTTTTATTCTTATTTTAGCTGCTTCTGCCTTTGGAATTGCTTTCTTCAGTTTTATAAAATGATAAAGGTGGTTTTGAATCTTGACAGCACCAATGACACCTTGTTTGTCTAGTAGAATGAGTTAGTAAAGAACAAAATAAATTATGCCTACTGCTCCTTACCTACTATAGGCCCTCACTCCATGTAATAAAATAATATGCTGTGTTTTAAACTAGTGTTGTTCTTGATTTCTTAGTTCCATATATAGAACAAACCACGGGCAAAACCCCATGTGCTGTAAATACAACTAGTGCCTATATCCTTTCTGCCAAGTGTTGCTGTGTGAGCCTGAATGAACTGCAGCTCTAATGCATAGCCTTAAATCTAATACGCTAGCTGGAGAAATTTAAAAGGAGCGCTGCTGTAGGGAAAGAAAATAATTTTTTTTTTTTTTTATTGATACGTTGTACATTATCACTTGAGCTTGTCTTGTTTTGCAGTTAGGTGTGAAGTTTTTAGCAACTTTGTGATAATGTGTTTAAGTTTTGGTGTGAATCTTTCAAGGGACAGTATTACTTTCAAAGCCCCTGTATAAATGATAGGTTACATTTCAAAGTAACTTTGAAAATGTTACTTTTTCTTAAATTTATTGTTTAGCTCTAACAGTGTTAGCTTAACCCAAGTTTTACCTCTAACTTAAATTTGGACCTTGTATGAGTCTAGCAGCTTGAGCTCAGTAGCGTTGGAAGTTTATGTTAGTTTTCCCACTTGGCAGGCTCATTTGGACCTTTCTTGTTGGTTGTACAGGAACAAATAATGGGGATGCAGCAGCAAAGCTTACAACGACTGCTTAGTTGCTAATTCCTTATGCATATGTCAAGCCTTGTTTTAGAATATGCCTGTTCCTTTCCTTCCTTTTGAAGCTGTGTCATCTGGAGTGGAGTAGCTCTAGGCTTCTAGCATGAAGTAACGGGAGCAGTAAGACATGATTACAGGCCTGTCTGCTTTGGAAAGCTGCACTTTAATTTTCAGATGGTTTATGATATCAAAGCAACAGGACATTGCTAGTATGTGCTATGCCGTAATGATTCATGCTTAATTTAGTAATTGACATGAAACTTAATGGCAAGCTATGAGTTAACAAGCAAGCTACTGTGGATAATTCTGTTCTGTGAGTGTTGCAGAACTTTAAAAGAAACCTGAACTGTAACATGAGTTGGAGACTACTATACCTATGGTAGAGTGGTACTCAAATTATTTCTGCTTGGAAAACCAATAGACAAGTGTGTCACTTAGGAAAAAAAAAAAATCTGGAAGAACATGAGTCCTTAAAATAAATAGATGTTTAACCTTATGGGCTGCTAGGCCAAGATCTTGGCAAACCATGAAGTGAGACAAACCTGAAAGGAAACTACATTCAGAGTTGGGGCAGTGGTTATCAGATGGAGCTGACATACCCTTCTTCCAAGTGATTTTAGTTGCCACAGCAGATAATTTTTTAATACTAGTTATGAAATAGCAGGCTTTATGCTACCTTTTTATGCGACTCTATAATATTATTCAGAAACTGCCTGCAAAAGGATTCACTCAGATACTATTATCAGTGTTCAATACTAGAGAGAATATTTACAGCAGATTCAAACTGCCCTATTAATTGCTATGTGTTAGTGCTGAATATCAAGCTACCTTAATGCAGAGTATGCTGGAAGTTGCCATCCCCACTCTGTCATAATATTATTGGAGGCTGTGTCACTTCTGTAAGATAGATTTCAGCATATGTAGGGTAAAAACATGTTGACTGGAAACATGTCTTGCCACTGGCCAGGATGATTGTGGGCTCTGTTGTTTCCTCAGCTGAGTTTTGCAGTGCTTGTGTAGCCCTATGAAACCTATAATCTGTCGTCTTTTGATTCTAAAATGTCAATATCACAGGAATTCTGTGACTAAAACAAGAAGGTAATCTGAATTTATATTCCCATAGACCATAATTAAGAATTAAATTCATCTTTTTGCCAAACTGGCTTTGCTCCCCATTTGACATCTACTGTTTTAGAATGAGGTGTGTCTCACTAATTAGTTGCATCAGTGGCAGAGATTGGGAAGGAAGCAAAACTCAAGCTAACAAATTTTGCTGAGTTTGTTTTCTTAGGCTCTGCACTGGTAATGCCGGAGTTCGTAGTGAAGAGTGAAGGAAGCAGCTGGAGGGATTTGTGTGGTGAGGAGAAGGCAATAGTGCTCAGCTGAAAATGGTATCCTGCAAGGACATTTCAGCTGACGTGAATGTCAGTGTGTGAAGCTATTTGCTTGAGTATGTGGCTGGTAGGAGCTGTGGCATCAGATCTGTTGTCCAAGTAATATTCTCTGAAATAGGTTTCTTTCTGGACATTTTCTCATTCCTATCACCAGGTCATGTGCAGCACAGCACTACAGAGAGCCTTTCTTTGCTCTAAATACGTGATTTACAGGTGCTGAAGTAGGAGGTGAGTGCAGTGAACCACTTGCTCATCACATGAGACTCTACTGGGCTGAGACATGCACTGTGGGGTTTGGAATATGGAAGACTTTAATATGTCAAAATGAAGCAGCTTGGGTATTGTATCTGTTGTTTCTATGTCACTGGATCTAATAGTGGTCTTATTCATCATCAGTAGTTGGGAGAAGATGTCTTATTTGTTTCTAGATCTGCCATGTTTCTAACTCATGCTTTCTTTTGTCATCTTTCCCATTTGATTACTGTAGGCAGTCTGTGCAAGAAGGGCATGCGTAGACATACACCAGTGTTTGAGGTGCTGGTGATTATCATCCCACTAGAGGTTTATGATATGAAAAGTGCTGAGAGGGTCATGTATCATGAGGAGTGTCTAGGTCATAGGAACAAAAACATAGGTTATGACGTTAATAGCAAAGGGTGAAATTCAGTGTCCCCTGTTAGCCAGTGAATTGGGCTTCATAATCACTGTTATGAAATTAAAAAGGGGAGTGGGTGTCATGCAATGAAAGGAAGTTTCTTTTTTGGAGAACAATGGAGAAAATTGTCAGGTTTTAAAATTAGTTTATTTAAGGAGTGAAAGTACTTTGGAAATTTACTATTTAAGCAGAGAACAAAGGTGAATGGATTAGTGAATAATGAGGGTTAGCAGTAGAAAACAATTGTAGCAGACTGCATAGTTGCAATTATATATTTTAATGGTGTAATAAGATGTTAAAATTATTGATTCAGTTCTAGCCTCCTCAACATCAATTCTTTTGTTTGAATTAGCTATCATTTAATGCTATTTAACACGGTATTGCCTCCTTTACTTTTTGTAATCACATTTTCAGCTTTTCAAGAAAAGTATAACTAATCCACACTTAGACCAAACAAGCTGTTTCCAAAGTTTGTTTTGTTTTTATTCCACTGTTCTTTCCTAGTATAAGTAGTTGTTTTCTATGACACTACTTGGTTTTGTGGATTAGTATCAATCAGTCTTCAATCTGTGTTTATATTTTCTTGTGGATTCTTTGGAAAACTTACCATAACAGAATGAAATATGAAGCTGGATCTTTGTCTCTGTTTAAAACTGTATTTTAATGATGGAAAGCTAAGCAGTGAATACAATGCTGAAAGTTGTTTAAGCCAACGGCTGGATATCTTCAGAGGCAGGCTAACACTGCTGTTTTTTTTTTTTTTTTTACTTGTGGATGCATATTCGTGGAGGTGCCATTTATAGTTGCACACAGAGAGTCCAACATGTCCTGAATGCTTTGGGTGTATAGTGTGTGTGCAGATCAGTTCTCCAGTATGCACATGGTCTCATGTGTCCAGCAGCCGTTTCTATGACATTCCTGCTTGCTTACCACTAGGCTGCAACAGTGTCCATGTGTCTGAAAGTTGGAGAGACATTAACGTCCTCCAGTTCTGCCTGGGCAAAATTTCCAGGAAGGCAAGTAAAAGAAATCTTGAAAACCTCAAATTGCAGAACAGAGTTTAAAAACAAATAAAAACTCCCCAACCACCACCCCCTTAAAAAACAAAAACAAAAACAAAAAACCAACAAACAAAAAAAACCCACAAAAACAACAAAACCAAACAAAAACCCACAACCACAAATACATGCATACACTCCTTGCCCGTGAACAAATGAAAAAACAAGCCAAAAAAAATCCACCCCTAAATGAATAATGCTATTTGCTTGTGTACTGGATTGAAGTCCAAAACAAGCCTTGCAGATAGAAAGATAAAGATGAAGTAATGTATAAAAATAGAGCAGCACAGATCAGCAATTGCAGCGTTCTCAAATTTTTGAGTGTTTGACTTTGTAACCTAAGTATTTATGAATTAGTTAGAAATGTGTTTAATGACGGTTGCCATGGGTTCTTCACAAACCTCTTCTGGATACTTTTTACCGCGGGTGTCCCTGGCACTTTGGCTCACCCGGGAGGTGGCAGGCGAACACCACTGCGGCTCGGCTGGAAGCGGGGAAGGAGGCTAAGCAGCACGTACTCGGCAGCCGCCCAGCAGAGAAAATGGCATGGCAGTAATTTCGGGTCTTTTTATGTCTAGATTACAGATTTTTTTTCCTGCCACAGTACTACTTGACATCAGCAGTGGCTTTCTATGAATCCCGCTGTGAGTCACAGCTTGCAAAGATGAATCATTTTTAAAGTATTTTAACATTACCTAATTTTAGAATAAGTCATGTGCATCTCAGTTATAAGGGTATTAATACTTAAAGGTAATAATAATAATAATAATAAGGGTAGAAAGTAAAAGCCTACAAAAGGAAAATAGAGGCATCAGAGGATGATTAAAAATTGAAGAGGGATTTTGCCAATATTGAGCATAGCAGTCATAATCCAACAAATAAAAAGGAGAACAAAGTGAGGTGGGGCAGAACATACTTACTTGTAATTGGTGTTACATGTTTTTGCATACCAGTATTCAGCCTCAGTTGTTTTCTAGTGTATGCTTACTTTGGTTGTAAATACACAAACAAAGCCTTTTAAAAACAGTTATTTCTCATTTAGGATCAGTGATACATCATTTATTGTGAATTGTGTTTATCTGGTAAAATACTTGTGTGCTTCCAAAAATGTTGAACAGCAAATAAAAAGTGACTATTTAAGCATAATGTTTCTTGCACTCAAATACCTTCTCCTTGGCTGAATAATCCAATTATCATCAGATGAGGGTGTAAAAGTAAATTTGTAAGACATTAGATGCTATTCCTTTTCATAATATATTGGAATACATAAACACAGAACGTCAGAGGTTTCCACCTCAGCCTGTTTTGGGTATAACTTGTTTTCTTAATTACAAGTTACTCACAAACTTGGAGGTTTTCCCCGCTGACACAAATTCTACTTATTCAAGTGCTGTGTTTGTGAAGCATAGAGAAACAGGAAAGGTGGAACTGGCCACCCAGTCCACCTGTAATGGGAGTGGGGAGGTTGCTATGCAACTATAGACTTCTATGTTTTACTTGAAAGCTCAGCTCCAGGAAACAAGAGTGTACGTAAGAATTAATCAGCCTTTTTTTCTAAGTTTGTTTTCCTTTTATTGCAAAACAAAGCTTGTTTGTGTGATCCAAATACATTGCAAATTCTCAGAAACCTAGAAGCAATGTGAAAGGAACCAAAGTTAAGGGTTGTTTGAATCTCCTTATTTTAGGCAAGCTTGTTGTAAATCTTGGAAATGCCAGTACCCTTCTGGTGCTGGAACAGCAATTGTCTCCTCCTTCCACATTCATGGTCTACAGCTTGATCCACAAAATATTTCTTGCCTTGGTTCACCTTCAAAAACAATTGTGACTGTCCTGTGTGTTCCACCTTAGGTTATACTTCTGTTTCTAATGCACTGTTGTCAGAGTTTATGGTTATCAGGGTTTATTTTGAAGAAATAACTAATGTGTCTGACTCTGTGCAGATCTTCCATACTGGTGATGGTACCTAGTCCAAATTTAGTTCTGCATGCTGCACTTGAAATAACAGCTCCCTTTTGAGTTTATCCCTGTGTAAATTTACCTTGGTAGATTGCGTGCTCTTTGAATTAAGGATTATATTTTCATATTTATCTATAAAGCTTCAGGGTACCATGGTGATCAGATCTGGCAAGCAGACAGTTAAATATGCACTTCAACTGACAACGCCAGGGTCCTTTTCAAGAAGTTTGGCTTCATGTTATCAGGGCTCTGTTCTATGGTAAAACAGTGATTCCAAGTGGTAGTCTGCTACTTTTTATTAACTTAATAGGGACACAAAGCTAATGAGGTGCTTTTACATTCTCTTTCTTAGCCAAGCTTGTAGTTACTGGTGAAGTTACTGCATTTCAGCCTCAGTCATGATAGCTCAATTACCACATGCTATAGTAGAATTTGCCTTTTTTTTTTTTTTATTTTATTCTGCAATAGCATTACATTGCACTTTGAAATCTCAGTTAAAGGAAATGTCTCATCCTAAATAAAAGAAACAATACTATTCAGGTCAACCCCTGAAAGTACTGCCTCATCTAGGCAGCTCTAATTACATGTTGATTGTGCTTAAATCTTACATTACAGTTCATTTCATGTTACATTCATGCATTTGTTATTGTTTTCTTTGTGTTATTTTGACAGTCTAAAAATAATAATACACAGATGACTGTTTACTTTGAAACAGTAATTTCATTTTATTAGCACAGGGAGGCCAATGAAGCAGGAAAAGGAATGTTATGCTTGTATGTTAGCTTTTGTTGTAAGTAGTAACTTTCCAGAGACTGACTGGGGACAATTCCTGGAGAAAATCCCTCCCTGGTTATGGTATACATTATCATATGCTGTTTGTGAGTTGCTGTTACTACATGGCGAAGCAGTTAAAACTCTCAATGGTGAACTACAAGGCAGGCCATGAAGCACTAATGATATATTACTATAATTTTAGTTGTATTTATGTGTAAGTATATGTAAAATTGCCCAAACCCGTAATGATCCTGCAACGATTTCACACAAAAATGAGCATGCCAAGGATTTTTTATATTTATTTGCTCCTTGACCAGAAATGTTCTGCCTTTATTTCTCATTATTCAGTCTTTCTGTTGCCACTTCTCTTGTGGTAGTTTGTTCTGGTTTTGTTCCTTAAAGCAAGAACATGAGAGCTGCAGTTTATCAGAAGTATGAATCTGATCTCTTCCAACCCAAACTGTTCTTTGATTCCACAGTATGAAAACCAGAATTTCAGTGCAAATTTGATCACAAATGAATGACTTCCATAACTTTCCTTTTTATTTCTGTAATTCATTAGAGATTATGTCCACTGAGAATGTTTGTATGGCAGCACAGTTTGGGAATGCCATCCACTCAGACCTCACATAAGGTTTGGGAATATTGTCGATGCTAATTACCTTGTAAATCCAAGCACCCATTGCAACAACTGTAGCTTTCCCAGTTACAAATTTACTGCCAGCAGATCTGAAACAATTCAGCACTAATTGTTTTCACAGAATGCTTTAAACATGCCTTTGAGCTGTTGCTTGGATGCTAGAAGTACTTGGGAACTTTCTCACATAGCCCTATGCATGTGAAATGCTCTGAACCTGCTGTGGGTTAAATATGAAAATGTGCTTTCTGCAGTATGTGTTCATGTTCCTGAGTTGAAATATAACCTATGTAAGAATCACTGGTCTGTCAGAGCAAGCTCAGGCCTGGGTTTGTGTTGATGCAGTCTGACAAAGTTGCTTCTAATGCTTTTGTGGACTTGGACTCCAGAGCAGCTTCTGAAACTCCCATTGCTGTTTCCTTGCAGAAATGTTGCATGTCGAAAGAGCAGCGGGTCTTTATCTAGTAATGAGGGAGAAGAGAATCTATTTTGATATCATCTAGCTAGAATATCCCTACATTAACTTTGTTACTACTAAAAAATAATTTCGTGTGCTTCCTTTAACCCATGATCCCTGAGATGAACAGAAAAGTTATCCCTTAATTTATTTTGAGTGCAAGTAAGAAGTAACATAGTATGTTGAGGTCCTGTGTGTTTCAATGCACAGAGCCAGACAGCTCTATTTGCCTATGTACTGGTGAGATTGAGGACATGGCAGCAGCACGGAGGTTGTCAACAATAGTATGGTTTTATGGAGGGGAATACAAGTCTTGCTGAAAAGCATGTGATAACTTTGGGTTAATACGCTGAAGACAAATGCTTAGGGAGTACGATAAGCTAACTGATGACTGTGAGTCTGTGATGAACTGAAAGACGGCAGATAATAGTGTCTCCTAAGTTATTTGCTCATCAAAGGATGCAGTTGTGTTTTGAAAAGGTGAAAGACAGCAGGTTCGGCTGGTTGTGTAAGAGTACTTAGAAAAGTTAGTGCATTGTGTATATTATCTAGCTCAATGTGCTTTTTTCAGTAGTATCTTTATCCTCCCACTTCTCTTTTTGTTTCTTCTTTTGCCGCATAACTCATTTTTACAATATACTTTTGTTAGTTATCTGCTGGTTTTCATAATGAATCTTATCCCTTCCTTTTGCTAATCTTTTCAGGTTTGCTTTGAGAACTCATGATCTTTTACTGCATTTTTGGTATAGAAGCTAGCTCTCTGTACTAGTTACCAGTGTTATATAACCATGCCTAAGTCATCTACCAAATAATGTATCTTGTATTTTCTGAACATATTCAAGTCTGTAGGAAAAAAAAAAAACACTGCTGTATGCACTGGAAAAGTGAGAATGTTATTAGAAATGTAAGTTAATGCCAAGAGGTAATGAAGAAAAATACCACTGTTTTAAATAGAGTGGTAAATTAGCCTTACAATCATCATAAGGCTTGAAACCATATTTACTCATCTTCTTAAAGCCCTCAGAAGAATCGTATGATTTAAAAACCGTTAGGGCTTCTTTTATTCCTCTCCTTTAGACTGGTAAGTTAAAGCAGCTGTCACTTAATACTCAAACAGAGCTAAGAGACCTAACTAGTTAGATTAAATGCATTTTAAATGTCTATATATCTTTTTAGAATGCCTTTGTCTATCCACATGCATATATAAAATTGAGGAAACAACTGCAGTTTTTCTTCCCCAGCTGTATTTCATTTGTTCTAATTTTCCTATGTAACTCACATTAAAGAAGAGGATATATAGCACATAACTGTGACAACATAAAAGCATTTATAAAACCCAGATATAAGGTGTCTGGGTGAAAAGGCAATTTCAGTCCTGGATCTGCAAATACAGATTTATTTTTTAATCTGTTTAAAGTATTTTATAATGTTGAAATACATCTTAGTTCAGACAGGGCTTAGGTGCTGTTTGGGCTAATGCTGCTGTTTCTGTATACTCAGGGTATTACTTGTACATTTTTCTCATATTTTGGTTACTTTGCTTACTTTACACAGGGTTCTAGAGAACAAACTGAACTGTTGCCAAATGTGGGACATAAGCTATGTATTTCTAAGGTGATACAGCATGTTGTCTCAGGGCTGTCTGGTAATATTGCCTTCTAATGCAGTAAAACATCTAAGAGACAGTGAACAACAAATGACTGAGAAACTCCAAGAAACAGGAATGAAACGCAAGCAACTATTTTGAGATAAACTATTTTACCTTTTATTTTTGTCAATTCAGAAAAAATATTATTCCTAATGATTATCTGAATATATAGGACTCAAATTAATTTCTTTTGCATTTTAGAAAGATTTTGAGTGAATACGTTTCCCCATTATATTCTGGGAATAAAATGGTAAGGGAATACTTCAGGCATTGTGTTACTTCTCTGTGATTAGTGCTTATAAATAACATCCTTTTTAGGAGTTGTCCAGTTTTTTTTTACTGAGGGTAAAAGGGGAGATCACATTAGTTGGCCTTCTCTGTAGTTCTTTTTAGGGACTAATGCAGTTTGCTTTGTATTGAAAAAGAGCACATATGAAAACAATGTCTGAAATAATGTTTAAAATGCAGTGTCAAATTGTGTGAGAATTACAGCTGCCATAGGCTAAAGCAGGTATCAACAGCTAGAGGGAGGATACGGTAAGGAAAGAGTAGTAGCCCTTCTTTGTTTTCTCTTTACCCAATTTTGTAAATAAATAAATTTTAAAAATGTGAGATACAAACCTAAAATCCTCAATATGCCGAAGTGTACTTCTCTGCATAGAAGAGATTCCTTTTTTCATGTAGGCACACTTAAACTAGCATTGAATTTTACAGTGAAATCCATCTCTAAAGAGAAATGAATGCTTAAAACTGGAGTGCAATTTGAAAAATACTATACAATAAACAACAGGCAGACCTGATGTCACCATTACTGGAGAATGAAGAAATCCAAACATGCCATCTGGAGAGTGGCTATGATTTCATATTGACTCTTGAATCCTTATTTCTTCTCCTTAGGTGGTCCTTGTCTTTAATTAAATTCTGATCCTAGATAATTTAGGTGTAAAACTCACAAAGAGCTTACTAGTGGGTTGCTTTAAAGAATTATGTGTGATTTACAGAGATTTGGCTGCAGAATGGGGTTATAGTGTATTTGAGGCAGACATCTTCTGAGTGCAATGCTGGTTTCTGTATAACAAATGTCAGATCTTGTAAACTGTTGCATTTGTCCCATAATTGCATGAATACTGTCTTCTTGTCCCTAACAATAACTATAAAACTGTGAAGAGTTGTTCCAGTGTGATTTGTATATTTGACGCCTATTGACCCTTTAAATCCTTTTATGAACTGGAAAAAAATTATCACAAGATCATTATTGAATTAGCTGTGGGCTGCATCGTCTGCCTGTTTTCTGACCAGAAGAGTGCAAAACAAAGCAAACACTAAACCAAACCAGAGAGGAAAAACATAAATAGGCATTTAGTCCATATTAGTATGGCACCTCGAGGCTGATAGAGTAGGGAGAGATGAAAACAGGCTTTATAAAGAAGGTTCCAATTACAAAGAGCAAAAAGGCAAAACCAGAAGACATATTAGCTTGTTTACTTGCTTACTTAAACTTTCCCTACCAGCTTCTGAGAACCCTGGTACGCCCATCTCTGATATTCATAAAGCATCTGTGCTGCTTTTTTGACTGCTGCTTTTGCTACCAATGGTATGCTTGTGGCTTACCAGTTTTTCTGTACTATAGGCAAGCTCCCTTGGAAAGTCAGCATATGAAATCCAGAATATGCTTTGGGAACTGTAAGACTTCACCAGTCTAGTGGATACTGAGCTGGGATATTTTCCTTGTGGGTTATTCCCTATTCTCTCAAAAGGCTGTCTTTTCTTTTTCCTTTTTTCTTTTTAATCCCCCCC